>JAVXUO010000087.1:0-273629 GCA_033065855.1 Escallonia rubra | reverse complement strand
ATATATATATATATATATATATATATATATATATATATATATGGGAGCTGATCCCTTGACCGCGTAGGCAAAATAGGATATCTTGCCAGCGCGATCTGGCCGTCCATCCCGAAGGGATGGACGGTCCAGATCACTTTTTTTGCGGCGCTGTCAGTCGTCCGCTACACAGTCTCGCGGACGGTACTTTTTACCATCTTGCCCTCGCTCACCCGTCCGCTACACAGTCTAGCGGACGACATTCTTGGGCCAACAAAAAGTAGTCCGCTACACTGTCTAGCGGACGACTGTGTCCGTCAAACCACCCACTTCCCCCTGACAGTTGTCACATCAGTCGATGCACGTCTGTTACTTTGTCGTTATCCCAGCGTCCGCAACACAGTGTAGCGGACGTTGGCAAGCATTCGAATACTTCTAAACTTCTATTCATTCCTTCTTCTCACAATCAAACTATTCCTTCTTCTCACAATCAAACTATTCCTTCTTCTCACGATCAAACCAGCGGCGTTGGCAAGTAGATCGGCGCAATTTCTTTGCAAGAAATCCTTTAATCGTCTCATCAATCACGTAAGTTCACAAACTAATCCTTACTTTGTTCATAATCTAGAGTTCATCTTGCGGCGTTGGCAAGTAGATAGGCACTATGCTAGCGTTTGTCAATGTATATACATATATATTATATATGTGTATTGCGTATTATCTGATCACATGCTAGCGCTGAATATGCTAGCGTTGTATGTTTGGGAATGTTTACGCTTCCAACCTTGCCCTCTTTCCATTATTTCAGTTGCAAAAAATGGATTTCAACCCTGGACCAGAAGATTCGTCCGTATTATATGACCAAGCATCCCATATCAGTACGCTCATATGGGATGGTGGAGTAAGATACTTATTTTATCGTTTATATCGTTTATTTTGCTTACGTATTTCAGTTGCGAACGTTGTATAGTGTTTATTTTGCTTAAATAATATTTATTAATTCGTAGGAAAGAGCACTTGTCAACACGGTAGAAGTAAGCGATAATTTCAACGCCTGGAAATTGAACAGAACCCAGAAAAGATTACTGCGTGGGATTGGGTTTGGGATTTTCACGCATGGGCAGATCTTTCAACAACTTGACCGGCACTTAATAGGTGCCCTTGTTGAAAGGTGGAGAAGTGAAACGAATACGTTTCACTTCCCTCTCGGAGAGATGACAATTACCCTAGAAGATGTAGGGTTCATCTTAGGGTTACCGGTGACGGGGCGGCCGGTAATAGCTCATCCGTCCGAAGCAACGAATAAGAGGACCGCTAGGGACTTCTTTACTTCGGTACCCCAGGATGGATTTAGCAGTGGTGGTATCAAGTTGAAGTGGTTGGTAGATACCTACGGGGTTTTGCCGGAAAACTATACGGGCCATGACCTTGTGCTGTACACACAAGCCTTCCTCTTGTGGGTGATGGGGGCAATATTATTCCCAACGACGTCGAAGAACACGGTCAGCGTCAAATATATACCGTTTTTGCGTAACCTGGCTGAGGTTGGGGATTATGCCTGGGGTGCAGCAACTCTTGCATACCTGTACCGAGCATTGCACAAGGCAACGAGGCCCGACTCCAAAGCGATATGTGCATGTCTCTCGCTATTGCAGGTATATCATACAATTCTTCATTACGTGCTCTTTGTTGTTTTTTTTTGTTGTTGAATGGACAATAAATGTTGACGATACTTTTTTCAATGTCTTTGCTCTCAGGTGTGGTCTTATGAACACCTTGCTACCGGCGCACCCAGGCGTAGGGACGGAACAGATAATGTGTGGCCTCGGTTGTGCGCCTGGGAGTACAGCCGGAAGGAAACCCACTACGAGAGGAGAGACGATCCCCATCACAACATTTCATACTATCGGGGGGAGCTCGACTCGTTATCTCCTGGCCAGATGCGATGGGCACCGTACAAACGTTTGGCGCGACGGGTGGGAGAGTCGTTCGTCTTCACGCTCTCCGGGTTGCAACGCACACCCCTGATCCACTTCGAGGTCGCAGAGTGGCAGCTGCCGGATCGCGCTATGCGCCATTTTGACTGCCTGCAGGGGTTGCCAGCCGGTGCGCCAGATATGAGGCTTAACAGGAACCCACCGGGTGTCGGACTGTTTGGCAGGGCGAATGCGCACGAGTTGTGCGCGCGTGAAATTGAGGTCTGGAATTCTTGGCAGGACACGCTGGCGGCCATTGTGTCGGAGCCTGACCCCGTCATCAGTATCGAACAGTACAACGAGTGGTACTACCGCATCACCCGGAGGAGAGTAGCTCCAGTAAGGTTTGAACGCGGGGAGAAGTACCACCCTAGGGGTCAGATCGATGAGCACATGGCATACAATCTGGTAAGTTGCCCAACCAGTGCTTCTAATTGAACTTGATCATTCTAAGTGTGTACGAAGTTACTTATTTATTATCTCTCTGGATGTAGGTTAATGCCTCGTTCGCCTTCTTCCAGAAGTTGAGCGAGCGGAAGGATTTGGTGGATGCCATGGGCGAGGAGCTTCGCCAACAGGCTGAAGCGTTGGCGGTTGGCTGCGGGAATTTTTTGCGGCAAGCATCGGGACAGCCAAACCCGGGAATGGGTTATCCGGGGTGGCAGCGGCCGTTTGTTCCCGAGGGATGCACCGATCCCTCGGGACAGACTTCGGGAGTGAGCCAGGGATATGGTTTTCCCTCTGTACCAGAGATGGCTGGTGATTGGGGACCGCCAAGCACCATGGGCCAGGCTCAAGCGCCGTGGGATTATTACAGTGCGCCCTCCTTCTCTTTACGATTGGATTCGGAACCCCAACCCCTCTCCCAGAGTCAAGTCACGCAAGACTGGATTTTCGGAAACATCAGTCTGCCCATTGTCCCGTGGGCAGGACCATCTATTGCCGAAGGCGGGCAATCTCCCCGTTGACCCCCCTGAAGGAGTGCAATATCCCCCCGTCGACCCCCGTCGACCCCCCGAAGGAGTGCAATATCCCCCCGTCGACCCCCCCGAAGGAGTGCAATACCCCCCGGTCGACCCCCCGAAGGAGTGCAATATCCCCCCGTCGACCCCCCGAAGGAGTGCAATACCCCCCGGTCGACCCCCGAGGGCAATATCGCAAAGGGCATCCGTTGAAGCCCCTAAAGCCGCAGAAATGCCAGATAATCAGAGAGCGTTATTTTAGCGGCGTCCCGCATGACCAAGCGTTGTATAGTGTGGATCATCCGGAGGGCATGGATTACATTTGCTCGTGGGGAGAACTGGCCTCGCTGGCTCCGGGGAGTTGGTTAGACACCGGTGTCGTCTCCACCTACGTGGAGATTCTGAGGGAAAGGTGTCGGCAGCAGCCGAGCTATCCGGCCGTTTTTCTGTTCGATGCCTTTTTTCATCAGATGCTAGTGTCTGAATGGCAGGAGTGGGTCGAACATAGGGGGAAGAAAAAGTTGGCCCAGTGGAGACCGTCCTTTAACCTAGGAGCATATATTAATAGGGATAGTCCGGTGAGCGCAAGTGTTGCCGATGTGTTTCTAATCCCATTTCTAGGGCACAGCCACTGGTACTTGGTTTGCTACTCCCCAACAACTAAAGTCGTATCGGTGATCGACAGTCTCCACGACGATACTCATCAGATGCCTGTGCTGCACATGTACAAAGCCCAATTGGACGCGTTGGTAATATTACGATCGCTGTATAATTCTCTGATTCTATCTTGCCATAAATTTTAACTCGTGTCTTACGCCATTTTCTGTTTCTCGCAGAATATTTTTTGTGCAATGGTCAATCGTGCCCGTGATGTCCCCGTACCGGCGCGGCCAAATCTCAATAGGCGATTGAAGAAGAGGAGGCCCAAGCAACGTAACACTTCGGACTGCGGCGTCTTCCTTTGCATGTACATGGATTTCATTTGTCGCTCTGAGAGCCTCAAGGCGGCCGTCTGGAGCCAAGCAGAAGTTGAAGGCTATAGATATAGAATGGCTTGGCAAATTATGAAAGGCCGGCCTAGAGCGGTTAGGTTTATAGAAAATCCGGCTAATGACGAGAATCCGGCCCAACATGCGGACCCCAGTTGAAATTGTATCATAACAGTAGTTTTTACATAAATCGTACGCAATTGGTGTGATTTGATTTGTGTTGTCGTTGGTGTGATTTGATTTGTGTTGATTTCTGTTGTCGAATACTGATTTTTCTGATGACGTAAAATGAAGACCAAATTTTTCTAAGTGTCGGTAACAAAGTTTCTGCTGCGACGTCCGCTACATTGTATCGCGGACGTAAAATGAAGACCAAATTTTTCTAAGTGTTGATAACAAAAGTTTCTGCTGCGTCGTCCGCTACATTGTCTCGCGGACGTAAAATGAAGACCAAAAGTTTCTGCTGCACCGTCCGCTACATTGTATCGCGGAGGTAAAATGAAGACCAAATTTTTCTAAGTGTTGATAACAAAAGTTTCTGCTGCGTCGTCCGCTACATTGTCTCGCGGACGTAAAATGAAGACCAAAAGTTTCTGCTGCGCCGTCCGCTACATTGTATCGCGGAGGTAAAATGAAGACCAAATTTTTCTAAGTGTTGATAACAAAAGTTTCTGCTGCTCCGTCCGCTACATTGTGTCGCGGACGTAAAATGAAGACCAAAAGTTTCTGCTGCGCCGTCCGCTACATTGTATCGCGGAGGTAAAATGAAGACCAAATTTTTCTAAGTGTTGATAACAAAAGTTTCTGCTGCGTCGTCCGCTACATTGTCTCGCGGACGTAAAATGAAGACCAAAAGTTTCTGCTGCACCGTCCGCTACATTGTATCGCGGAGGTAAAATGAAGACCAAAAGTTTCTAAGTGTTGATAACAAAAGTTTCTGCTCCGTCGTCCGCTACATTGTCTCGCGGAGGTAAAATGAAGACCAAATTTTTCTAAGTGTTGATAACAAAAGTTTCTGCTGCGCCGTCCGCTACATTGTATCGCGGAGGTAAAATGAAGACCAAATTTTTCTAAGTGTTGATAACAAAAGTTTCTGCTGCGTCGTCCGCTACATTGTATCGCGGAGGTAAAATGAAGACCAAATTTTTCTAAGTGTTGATAACAAAAGTTTCTGCTGCGTCGTCCGCTACATTGTCTCGCGGACGTAAAATGAAGACCAAAAGTTTCTGCTGCGCCGTCCGCTACATTGTATCGCGGAGGTAAAATGAAGACCAAATTTTTCTAAGTGTTGATAACAAAAGTTTCTGCTGCGTCGTCCGCTACATTGTCTCGCGGACGTAAAATGAAGACCAAAAGTTTCTGCTGCGCCGTCCGCTACATTGTATCGCGGAGGTAAAATGAAGACCAAATTTTTCTAAGTGTTTCTGCTGCGCCGTCCGCTACATTGTCTCGCGGACGTAAAATGAAGACCAAAAGTTTCTGCTGTGCCGTCCGCTACATTGTATCGCGGACGTAAAATCCAAATTTTTCGAAGTGTTTATAACAAAAGTGTATTTCAAACGACACAATTAAGCGAGGAAAAATTTCGAAACACAATCAACAAGAACTCAAATAATTTTATTAATCATAAATTAGGGTTCACATTGGGGGAAAGAAATTTTTTCACAAGTGCTCCGATCAAAGATTACAACTTCAAAATCCCACCACCCAAGGTGTTCAAATACTACAAAGTCCCCGAGTTCGAGGCCATGCTGGCGCACGAAGACGTTCCAACCCTCTGCGAATTGCTTTTTTTGGGGTCGGCCGGGCTTCAGCTTGATTTCAACCTGCCATGCCCCCTTGCGGCTATATAATCTTGCACTGTCATGAATTGTTGTAAATTGATTGGTGAAGGCTTCCGGTATGTCCTAACAAACACAATACACAAAAAATAGGTTAGTTTTTAACCAAAAGATTTAACACACGAAAATACAGAGATAGAGGGATGGCATACAAGTTCATTCTCAAACCCCGGCATCATGACTTTGAAAAAGTGTTTGCCTGCCAGGTGCAAGTTGCCAATAAAATCGTAGGTGGTCTCCGATCCAGAAGCCATCGAGGTCGGCGTTGAGGGGGGACGGTTTATCGCCGGAGTTGTGGATCACCTGTGGGTCGCCGGAGATGGAGTATTGGCCTGGGCTAGATGTTCCAGACAGAGAGAGCAGAGAGACTGTTGGACTGATAACAGCCGATTGCCCGATATGATTAATTTATATCATATAGACTTATCCGCTACATTGTATAGCGGACATGAAAGGCCAAAAGTTATGACGTCCGCTATATTATATAGCGGCCAGTAAATAAGACCACAAGTTTCCCTGCTCTAACGTCCGCTACATTGTATAGCGGACGTACAAAGACCAAAAGTTTTACTTCGATGCCACCCGTCCGCTATACAATATAGCGGACGTAAAAGACCAAAGTCAATGATGTCCGCTACATTGTATAGCGGACGGGGATTACAAAATAAAAGAAAAACCTCGTAATAAAGACTTTAGATTTGATTCGATGGCCTCTCATAGGTCCATTTTAAAAAAATTCCAGTACCCGGTAGAAAAATTATCCCTCGAATATTATTACAAATGTCATAAAGTTGTACAAAAAATTAAAGGTCCACTGCAGCTTGTTCGTCCTCATCTTCGGCGTCACCTTCTTCCCCGTCTTGCAAACCCCTTGAACTTATCCCCAGTGCCTTGTAATGGTTCCGCTTGTCGTGGTCGGTCATTTTGTTGCACAATGCACACCTTCGCAGCTTTTTAGGTTGAGTTGCCGTTTCAATAGAGCTTTTCATCCGCGTAGATCTCTTGCGGCCTTTCGTTTGCGATATAATTGGATCCAACAAACGGATATCATTGTCGTCTTCCTCCTCCGGCTCGTCATCTTCTGATACCCCCGTCGTAGGCTCGGTGTCAATCGCATTGGTGACTGAAGCTGCTTCCAACTGGTCGACGATGGGCTCTTGTTGCTGAGCTACCTCGAGGAGATGTTTATAACCGACCATTGTAGCAGCACCTTTTACGGACAAACGGGTGAACATCGTCACCAGATGATTATACCGCAGCGTCTCTGATTCTTCAAAGTCAGTATACGGGTGCTCCGGAAAGGAAATGGTACCGTGCAACCTGTTTGCACCTTTTGTCCACCGTGGCAAGACGTATTTATCGGGGATTGTCCTGATATTCTTCTGGGTGAAAAACCGCAGAACGTGTCTACACAGGATGCCATGGAACTCAAACTTCTTGCAAACACATGTCACCGAGTCCGTCAATGTGTCGTGGCTCACCGTATACATTCTGCGCAGCTTCTCAGGGACTAGGTCATTCACGAGCGAATAAACCTTGTACTCACGCGTAGACATTTCTGCCACCTTGTTTATACTGTATCGTCCGGATTTTCGCAGCTCTACTTGGTATAGCAAGAAGATCTCCTTCGTATAGACTTTGGCACCGTTCATCTCCAGCGGGGTCTCGAGCAACGTTCTCCTTTGTTTGTACGTTGTTGCAAAGTCGGCAGCCCTTTCTTTTACGAACAACGAAGCTACCGCTTTTTGTGCGGATGCAACGAAAGTCTTCAAATTGGTAGCTGTACCCACATAACTATCGAACGTGGCATTCATGGATTCACTCCTGCCCGTCGTTTTCATGCCCGCTGAAAAATACCTCCTCGTGTAAACGCCAATCCATTGCTCTTTGCGCTCGTACAAGTTCTGGAGCCACTCGTTGTCTTGCAATGAGTAATCCCGAACAAGCTTTTCCCACCTCTCCTCGAATTCCTCAATCGTTAACGACTTGAGGACGCACTTGTCAAAATCCTGTTTAAAGTCTTGATACTTTGCGTACACGTGATGCAGCCGTTCCGGGTATTTGTTGCTTATGTGCCAGGTGCACAAGTTGTGCCGAGTGTCTGGGAAGACGGTCGCAATAGCCTTCTTCATTGCCAAATCTTGATCGGTGATGATCACTTTGGGTGCTTTGAAGTTCATTGCTTCCAGCCACGTCCTAAACAACCATTCAAAAGAACTCTCGGTCTCGTCCCTTAACAAGGCGAACCCGAACAGGATGGAGTGATAATGATGATTGACCCCCGTGAAAGGGGCGAACGGCATCGAGTACTTGTTGGTACGGTATGTGGTGTCGAACGTCACGACATCCCCAAAATGCTTATAAGCAAGCCTCGAACGACCGTCGACCCAAAAAATTGTGCTAACTCGATGCTCGTCGTCAAGTTTATAATCGAAGGTCAACTGCGGGTCCTCCATCTGCATCCGTTTCAATAGGCTCATTGTGGCTTGAGCATCATTGAGGTCATACGCGGCTCGTCTATGGGTTCGGACCGCGTTACGAACGTCTGTCGTGTTAAAGGTCAAATTTTGAATTCCCCCAGCCTGTTCAGCAAGAACATTAATCATGTCGGTAGGTCCTAGTCGCGCATTGCTCATTGTCTGAATCAGGCTCCTTGCGACCTTACCCATCTTCTTGTGTTGATGCATCTCACTCACCTTAGAAGGGGTTACTAACGGGTGATTGTGTGCCAGTTCCAGGCTGGTAATAAGCCAATGGTCTTGTTTGGGTTTGTAGCTTACGAACATCTTGACCTGGCAATTTGTGCGCTCAAAGCAGTCCCGTCTTCTACGCGGATATCCTATTTCGTCCTCACTGTCATCATTGCCTACACATGTCTCATTTTGCACTGGGTTTCTGCTCCTATGGCACTCGTATAAGCGAGAGCATATCTTTCTGGTTATGGTGCTCGTTCTTGAAGTCTTTATTCTAATGCCAAAACCAACCCTCAATGAATACGCTCGAAAACATGCTTCAGCTTCTTCCAACGTAGCAAATGTCCGTCCTAGATACGGATCACTAGCATCTACGGGGACGTTGGAGCTCGACACGAAATCAGACATTGTGAAACAAGAGCTGTGTAGAAATAGACTACGCTTAACAATCAAATGGCATTTCTAACTGAAAATATTACCTAAAAATTAGGATGGCAAACATACGGTATGCATAATCTCAAAAGTGTCTCCAAATTAACAATTACTAATTTATTGAACATAACAAATTTAAATTAGTAAGATAAATAGACGAATTCATCATGCCAAAAAATCGAATTAAACTATAATGAATTAAATATAAAGTTAACAAATTATACCTTTTTGATGAACATCATGTCTAGAACATCACAAAAAATCTAGAGTATAAAATCACAAATTGATGAATACAGTGACAAATTTCTAGAACATCAAGAAAACTTGAAGCAAACTTACCTTGCTTGAGCGAAGCTTGAAGCAAGTGTTACTCGAAGCTTGAAGGCAGCTGAAAATGGAAGCGAGTCTGAAGGAGAAGAAAATTGTGCTGAAAGAATTGAGTAGAAGAAAATTGTGCTGAAAGAAAGGGAATGGGCAATACTGTCCGCTATACTGTGTAGCGGACAGAATTGTGTCAGATGTGTCAGAATGACAGTCGTCCGCTGGACAGTGTAGCGGACTACTTTTTGTCGCAGGTTGTCAGTCGTCCGCTAGACTGTGTAGCGGACGGGTGAGCGAGGGCAAGATGGTAAAAAGAGCCGTCCGCGAGACTGTGTAGCGGACGACTGACAGCGCCGCAAAAAAAAGTGATCTGGACCGTCCATCCCTTCGGGATGGACGGCCAGATCGCGCTGGCAAGATATCCTATTTTGCCTACGCGGTCAAGGGATCAGCTCCCATATATATATATATATATATATATATATATATATATGGGAGCTGCTCCGTTGATAGCGCTAGCAAAATAGGAAATTTTGCTAGCGCGATCTGGTCGTCCACGCTCGATCCGTGGACGGTCCAGATTTTTTTGTTTACGTTTTTTTTTCAGCCCGTCCACTATATTATGTAGTGAACGATTTTTTGACAAAAATACCCTCCGACTTAAAAACAGCCCATCCGCTACATTATGTAGCGGACGTAATTTTCTGACATTTTTTTTTTCTCTCTCTCATTAATGCTTTGACTCTCTCTCTCTCCTCCCTTTCTCTCATCCGCTACATTACGTAGCGGACAAGTTTTTCATAGATCCAAACAGAGTTTACAAACTTTGAGTCAAGTTGCAACGTCTCAGATTGTGAGAAAGGCTACCCAGTTGCTACTCTCAGTTTTTGTGTTTTCCTTGCTTTTTGCTCATTCCTCGTGGTGCTCTTTCTTACTTTGTTCATTCAAGTTCTACTTCTCTGCATTTCCCTTCCAACTTTTGGCCCATTCGCCGGACAAAAGCTACATATTCCTTATCTGTAATGGAATTCTAATGTTCATTGCAAAGACATGAAAACCGCAAACTACACTCAAATTCCTTCGTGGGTATCGCTAAAATGCAACCCCTCTACGACCAAAACACCCCAGATTCAACAAGGCCGTCTCGAGAACGTGCACTTAGTCTCGCTTTGTAAACAAGGCAAGCTCAAAGAGGCGCAAGAGTTTCTCAAAGAAATGGACGAGTTTGGTGTTTCGGTCGCTCCCCACTAGTATAAAATCTTGCTTGAAACATGTGCGAAGCTGCGGTCTTTATCGGGTGGAAGGTCGATACATGATAGACTGAGAAGAATTGTGGAAAACCCATCTGGGTTTCTTGACACCTGTCTGCTGCAAATGTACTGTAGTTGTGAGAGTTTCCTGGACGCGCATAAGGTGTTTGATGAAATGCGTGAGAGAAGTGATTTCAGTCTTGTGATTAAGAGCTCGTCGCGGCCGCAGAAGAAGGCGACGGCGCACCACCGTAAGACGGGGCCACGCAAGACGAAGCCGTGGGATGTCCGTCGGGGCCCCCGATACTGTCGTCAAAGCTTCCTCTCCTCCGGTGCCTCTCTCCGCCATGACAGCAGATCTACCATCTCCAGAGAATGGGTACGAGGGATAGGGAGAAGATGGAGAGGACGAGAGATGAGGAAGAGAGAGAAAATGAAAAGAGTTGTCTCTTTTCCAGATCTGACACTTCGGGTCTGTTCAGAAAAGGAGTATTCATCCGCTACATAATGTAGCGGATGAAAGGAGAGAGAAAAAAAATGTCAGAGCATTAATGAGAGAAAGAGAAAAAAAAGTCAGAAAAGTCAGTCCGCTACATTATGTAGCGGATGGGCTCGGAATGTATTTTTGTCAAAAAATCGTCCGCTACATAATATAGCGGACGGACTTAAAAAAAACGTAAAAAAAAAGATCTGGACCGTCCACAGATCATGCGTGGACGGCCAGATCACGCTAGCAAAATATCCTATTTTGCTAGCGCTCTCAACGGATCAGCTCCCTATATGAATATATATATATATATATATATATATATATATATGTCCGCTACAGAAGTTGCAAACGCGATCTGGCCGTCCATCCTAAAAGAATAGACGATCCAGATCTTTTTTTTGCATTTTTTTTAAGTATGTCCGCTACATTATGTAGCGGACAATTTTTTGACAAAAATACCCTTCACCTTCGTCCGCTACATTATGCAGCGGACTAGTTTTCAGACATTTGTTTCTCTTTCTCTCTTCTTTCTATCATTATTTTCCTGACATGTTTCTCTCTCTCTCTCTCTCTCTCTCTCTCCTTTTTCTGTCATCAATGCTCTGTCCCTCTTTCTCTTATTTCTCTTTCTCTCATCAGTATTCTCTCTACAAAAGGGAATCCAGGACAATTCTCGCGGATGAAGAAGGGAATCCGGGAAATGACTGGCCTTTCTTCCCGTCATTATGAAAAATTTAGAAGAAGGCTCGTCTCAAATAAATTTGGATTCTAGGTCGAGATGTGCTAACGAACTAATAGATCATCTTCTCTTTTCTGACTGGGAGGGCGGTCCTTTTCTTTGGGATTTGTTCAAAAGGTAGAGCTGTGATATTTCCCCCTCTTTTGAATTTGAGCAAGCACGTCATTCTCAGATGGTCTGGAAAGATCAGCAAGTCATTTTCAGGACATTGAAGACTTATAGACTCAATGGAAGCTTATTCGAGATCTGACCCTTGAAATCATTTTTAGATAAATCAAGGAACTCTAACCTACTAAGCATTCAAATCATTTTTAGATAAATCAATTCTGCCAATCTACTCTACACACCTATCTGGTGAATACACATCCAGTGTTACAGGTTGTTCATTGTCTCACTGCTGGCTATCGACCCATGTACATAATAAGAAAGGTGGGAGAGGAGGATGAGAAAGAAAACGGTGAGAGAAAAGAGAAAGAAAGATAAACAAGTTAAAAAAGTGATGTGTGTGTGTGAGAGAGAGAGAGAGAGAGATAAGTCAGAAGAAAGAGATAAAGGAGAGAGAGAAAGAAGTCAGAACATTAATGAGAAAGAGAAAAAAAGTCTGAAAACTAGTCCACTACATAATGTAGCGGACAGAGATAAAGGAAAGAGAGAAAGAGAAAGAAGTCAGAACATTAATGATGAAAAGAGAAAATAGGTCTGAAAACTAGTCCGCTACATAATGTAGCGGACGGACTCTTTTTAAGCTGGAGGGTATTTTTTTTGTCAAAAATTGTCCGCTACATAATGTAGCGGACATACTTAAAAAAATGCAAAAAAAAGATCTGAACCGTCCATCCTTCGAGGAAGGATGGCCAGATCGCGTTTGCAACTTCTCCTATTTTGCTAGCGCTATCAACGGATCAGCTCCCATATATATATATATATATATATATATATATATGGGAACTGATCTGTTGATAGCGCTAGCAAAATGGGGTATTTTGCTAGCGCGATCTGGCCGTCCATCCCGAAAGATGGGCGGCCCAGATCTTTTTTTTTGCATTTTTTTAAGTACGTCCGCTACATTATGTAGCGGACAATTTTTTGACTTTTTTTGACAAAAATACCCTTTGTGCCCATCCGCTACATTATGTAGCGGACTATCGAGACTACTGTTCTGACTTTTTTTTAAATCCGTCCGCTACATTATGTAGCGGACAATTTTTTGATAAAAATACTCTCTGAAAACTTGTCCGCTACATAATGTAGCGAACTTTCTGACTATCTCTTTCTCTGTCCTTTCTTTCTCATTTCTGTTCTGACTCTCTCTCTCTCTCTCTCTCTCTCGCTGTCCCCACTCCACTCCCCCATTCCTCCTTTGCTTCTTCTTCAACAACCGAATAAATTCTCTTCATCTGTGCTTTTCTTTTCTTTTCATCGGGCTAGACTCGGGCTTGGAGCTCGACGAATCGGACGTGTGGAGCTCGGTCGGTGGCGGCGGCGTCTCGCCGAACTACAGATCAAGTTCATTCTTGTATTGGATTGATGTACAGATCAAGTTCATTCTTGTTCGTGGGTCTTTTTCTCTGTTATGGATGGTGTACTCTCTTGGGGAAATAAAGATGGAGATTTTGACGGGTTGAGCTGGGTTATTGATGGATTGACACCAGAAAACCTCAGATCGAATAAAATAGAAGAAAAAGGAAATAGAAAAACAGAAAACAGATAAAGAATTCAGAGACTTACCTCTGATGATGCAGCAGATGATGTTGATGGGGGGAGGAAAATGATAAAAGAGGGACAAAAACTAAATGGGGAAGGTGAGGAGGATTGCTGGTGAAGATGGAGATGAGAGGGACGGGGACAGGGGTGCAATGATTCTGGGTAATGCTTTTGTGGGCTGATGAAGATGATGATGGATTGGAGACAAGAGAGGAGTGAGAATGAAGAACAGGAGCTTCACTCCTTCACCTCTGTTCTGTTTCTTTCCATCCATGCCCATGGTTTCCCCTTCACCGCCATTACCAGCATCATGAACTCTTCAAGCCCTCAATCCATGGCCAACTCCACACCCACTGACACTTCCGGCAAGAAGGTCCAGAAGCCTTACACCATATCCAAGTCCAGAGAGAGCTGGACCGACGAAGAAGAAGACAGCAATATGGATTCAGACTCGCTGGAGAGAGAGAGAAGAGTCAGAGCATTAATGAAGGGAGAGAGAGAGAGAGAGAGAAAAAGATAAGAGAGAATTAGTCCGCTACATTATGTAGCGGATGAGAGAAAGGAGAGAGAGAGAAAGAAAAAAAAGTCAGAACATTAATGACAGAAAGAGAAAAAAAGTCTGAAAACTTGTCCGCTACATTATGTAGCGGACGGACCCGGAGGGTATTATTGTCAAAAAAATGCAAAAACTTGTCCGCTACATAATGTAGCGGACGAACTTAAAAAAAGTGCAAAAAAAATATCTGGACCGTCCACAGATCGCGCGTGGACGGCCAGATCGCGCGTGGACGGCCAGATCGCGCTAGCAACTTAACCCATTTTGCTAGCGCTCTCAACGGATCAGCTCCCTATATATATATATATATATATATATATATATATATATATATAATAAATAGATTAGAAAAAAAAAATAATAATAAATAAATAAATATTACTTTGTAAATTGCTTATCCAGCTTATAATCCGGACTTGGTCCAAAAGCTGGATAGAATTTTTTGCTTATCCGATCTTATCCGATAGTATAGCTTATCCGATCTTATCCGCCTTTACCATGTTCTATCTGGAACCCTTATCCTTGTCGCAAAACACAGCCTGAGTGTAGTGGGATGGGCATTAACACTTTTGGTCAAACATTCCTTTTTCAGATAATTATTGTAAATGTAAGTTTTTAATATATCTTAAAACTTGATAAAATACATTCCTTGCACAACCACTAATGCATAAAGTGCAATAGCACGTAATTCATGCATTAATCAATGCACAAAATGTTAGCGCCAATGGACACTAGCTCGTTTTTTCTGAAGAGAATACTAGCCCGTACATATTGTGCATTAACACATTTATAACCTTTTTGAGATTAGTTTTAGACAATCAAACCCAAGTGTTTGGCATTTATGCAAATTTGATTACATCTGTTTTTTAGAAGTTAAAAAATTGATAAAATCATAATCCAAAACGAGCATAATAGATTAATCACTTTCCATCCATATAATTTGATTTGGAGAATCAAACCCTACATGCTCTTGATTTTGTCAATCTCTTACAGGGCTAAACCGTTTCACACTTTAAATCCCCCTCTAACCCACCTACACGGCCACATACATTCCCAAGCAACACTACATATTCACTGCCCACTCTTCTGCTGGGGTTGACTGTATTTTGAATCCTCAGAGCTAGCAAGAGTCGGTCAAAAAAGTTTGCCATGGCAGCACCCGGTTCAGTTCAGAAATCAGAGGAGGAATGGCGAGCCATTCTCTCCCCAGATCAGTTCCACATCCTCCGCCAGAAAGGAACAGAGTAATCTTCCATCAACCCTTTTGTTCTGTTGCAATTGTTTGATGAGTGAATGCGTTTACATGCCAGATATAGACCTCATTGATCTGGGTTTTAATCCTGGTTGCTGTTATGTTTGTGCTTTTTAAAGCTTTCGACTGTCAGTTTAAAATTTCTATTGAATTACGTTCATCTCTGATGTTTGATCTTTTAACTTGTTACGAACTTTAGGTTGTTAGAGATTGGCCAAGCGATGAGTTAAGGTTGCTTTTATGCTACTTTGGATCTTGAAATCCAAAGCAGAGAGGAATACAAATTTGCCTGGCAAGATTGCTTAGCACAAACAGGAAGCATTAGCTTCTTTTAAGTGATTTTTGCTTTCGTGTAGACAAAATCTTTTTTTTTCCATGATCCGAACATGGTCAATCTGTTGCTAAAATTTACGAATTTCATTGGTAGAAAGTTAACTTTGTCTTCCATCTCTAAACCCCGATCATGGATGCACAAGGCATAACCTTTTGCGTTCCAGTTGGAGCCGAGGTGTATCTGAACGAACAATACTTCGATTGTTGTAAACTGTCTGGGTTAATTGTCATGATGCCAATGTCCGATGGATCGATGCAGTGTTATAGAGGAGAGCGCAACGCCAATTAAGATTTTCAAACCTTGGCCCCTTCCTATGTGTGCATATATTGTTTGTCATTGCCAATCATCCAAGTTGATTGAATATTTATGCTCATGCTAACTCATATTGTTGCGTGCTTAAATTTCATAAGTTGCATCCTCTTTGGATAATAGTACCATTTACCAACATGATGAAAGCTTCCTCCAGCCGTTTAAATAGTTAATAGCAGCATTGAGCAGCAAGTGCTTCGGATGACAACACAGAAAATTCATTCAATAATTGTCAAGAACTTCTTGTAGCAGTGGTTCTGGGTTTGTAACAAGGCATTGTGATTGACAATTCTGATGTTTGCAGGGAGCGAGGCACTGGCGAATACGACAAGTTCTTCAGCGAGGGGATATACAACTGCGCAGGTTGCACGACACCACTGTACAAATCCACAACCAAGTTCAACTCTGGCTGCGGTTGGCCCGCCTTCTTTGAGGGTCTCCCTGGAGCTATTAACCGCTCCGTGAGTATTCTTCTCTGACATGGTCCTTTCCTTGATATCCATGATTGAACTTACAAGTGAAATATGGTAAATTTCAGCCGGATCCTGATGGAAGGAGAACCGAGATTACATGTGCAGCTTGCGGAGGACACTTGGGCCATGTTTTCAAAGGCGAGGGGTTCTCAACACCAACAGATGAACGACACTGTGTCAACAGTGTTTCCATCAAGTTTGCACCCGAGAAGTCCTCTGCGTCCCAGTGACATAGTGTTGTGATGCCAGAGTTGTGTTTCTTCAGTTGCTAGCTTCAGTTAGTTGAAAACTGGCATCGTCCTGCCAATCTCGTGCTAAATAGAACCTTTATTTCAGCATCTCTCAGTATTTCATGGTGCATTCTTTACCTGTATGGTCAACGGCGTGAAATGCTGTTTACGAAGCCTTTTCGTCTTCTGTTGGCAAATATGCGTACATTTATCACGTAAGCGCTTTCTTCTTCCATTGTTGGCATTAGGAGAGCAGCAAAGTCCTAAGAAGTACAAAACTTTTCCGCGTTGCAAATTGGCCCCAGAGAAAAAGGAGAGACTACCAAGAACTAAGAACGCGTAGACTAAGAACTAAGACGTAGCAATCAGAATGGATAAAACCGTCCAAGCGGCGATTATCAGTAACCATGATGGAGTGATTGCAGCTCGTCTTGCTATCAAACAGGCTACAAGGATGAAGTGCTTGAATGTGGTGTTTGAAGGGGAAGCTTCGGTGATTGTGGAGTGGATAAATAGCATTGATTCAACGCCAAGTTGGTCTAGCTATGCACTGGTGGAAGAATCCAAGGACATGCACAAAAGCTTCAATTGCTGGACTTTCTTAAAAATTAGTAGATTTGCAAATAAGATGGCGCACAATCTAGCCAGATGGGCCGCTGTAAATGACTTTTTTGGCCTAGTTCCCGCCTCATCCATCTTCCCTCTTTTGTTAATGGATGATGAAGGGAACTAGCTTCCGGTACCTTATGACGTTCTGTTATAATATGACTTGCTTAGAAAAAAAAAGAACGCGTAGACTGGCTAAAGACCGACAAAATCCAAATGTATTTAACGCTTATTAGACACCAAAACTAAACCTTACAACTTAACAGGAATTGCCCCAGTACCGGGTAGACAACAACCTTTCAAGGAGGAAGAAGGCATCTCTAGCTCGAAGACTGAGAGTTGCAATCACTTACTTTCCCCACATAGTTTAACTGGATGCTTCCCCTCTCTTTACATAGACTGTAGATCATCACTATTTCGTTATCCGGCTCCTTCAGCTCCTCCTCTATATGGAATCATATGGTATATTCATAAATGAAAGAAAGGCACACAAACTCTAGAGACTATATGTCCGTATAATTTCTTCATGAAATTAGAGTACAAAGTACCAACATATTTAGGGAGATAAAGACAGATACATAGAAAACCAACAACCTGATCTTTGGGTAAACTATATCTAATAAATTCCAAGTATTGCCTTTATCATTACCACTCCTATAATAGTTCATAAGATCCAAATGTTAACCACTATATAATATACATCTGTGAACTCTATATTCAATATGCGTCACCCATTTCAGGAATCCGCTTCTCTCCCTCTCATTATGCATACCTTCAGCCTCAATTAGCTTTTCTTGTTCTCTAGATTGCAGTTATCTCTTCATATTCAACTGTTTTGTCATCAACCCATACTAAAACCAAAATAGTGGAGCACCCTGCAAGAACTAGTGTCTACGGAGCCAGCAACAGATGATACTGGATACGAAGTTCAATAAACATTAAAATCAAATAGTAAAAAATGTGAATCAATAAAAGATGAGTCCATTTCCTCCAAGTCTCGGCATTGCACATGTGACCAAGGACAAGCTACAAATTGAAACCATTCTCAAACTAAATGGAATGAGGTCATGATCACTCAAAATAGGATCATGCATTCACGACCTTCCAATTTCAGAAGTGAAGGCACATGAACTATTCTCAACTGAAACTGTTATATTAATCTGAACAAGTTACCAAGAATTCAGCTATCATCGTGTAGCTTCTTACACTTGCATAGAACCACAACCCAAAGCGTCAGCTAAATGCTCCAAAGCTAATGTCATGATCATTCATTGCATCCGCATACCACCAAAGTGATTCTTAGTTCCTCTTGGCATTCTTTCTTTTGTCATTGCATGCCTTCAAGGCTTGAACTTCTGCAGAAAACAATGAGGGCTTGAATTCTGTCATTGCAGGTTGAATTCAAAAACGGGATTTGAAAAACAGGCCAAATAAGTTTGTATGCAACTAAATTCCATGTAAAAAGTGCTAAACAGCACAAAAGCTTGAGTGTCATAAGAAGCACTAGTCTCACAAAATTAACTTGTGAAATGTATACCAAAACCAGCAAAATCACTGAAATGTTTGGACATATTACTTAAGCTTGTGAGCATCTAAGGTTGAAGAAACTGGCCAAACATTGGTTGTGCAGGTAAATTTCACGTATGAAGGGCTAAACAGAACAATGCCTTCATTTGCACAGAGAACACTAAAGCTTGAGCCTTTAAAGAACACTAACAAAATTGACTAATACCTGTATACACCAAAACCAGCAAAACTAATGAACCGTATGCAAATGTATATACAGCAAAGTACTAAATCCAACTTAGTTTTTTTTTTTTCATTTGAGTTGGATAATTAAACCCTTCCAAAAAAAAATTGTCGCCAAAGATGAAAATTTTCAATTTTGGTCAATAGAACACACACAGATACATAACTATTAGTTTTTTCTTCAGTACAAGCAAAATTTTTGGTGTATATTTAGCAAAAGAAAGCTGTACTTTTGCCCATATCTGTAGAGAAAGATGGAGAAAATCACAAACTTAAAATGGCAGACATTCTGAAGTAAACTGGGATGAACGAAGGCGTACCCATCTGGCAAGACTTCCAATTCCTGTCGGTTTTGACAAGACAGTCCTGCAAACACAAACAAATACCCTCCTGGGTTTAGGGTTTAAGAATCAAAGAATAATCAAGAAATCAGTGCGTGTTTGTGGTTATACCTGCAGGGACAAGTAGAGGGAAGAGCATTCCTTGAGCTGCTTCACGGTCTCATCGTCTTCATCTGCATCGCTCTGGTGGTGAGCCGGCGGTGACTGTGACGGCGATTGCGATGGGTTCGGCGGTGGGGCCATGAGCTTCAGATCCTCTCAAGTTAGTCAGTCAGTAAAACAAAATGCTACGGTCAATTCAACGGATTTGGATAGTCTGATGCTGTAACGCTAGTTACAGCTGATCCTGAATCAAAATGGACGTGCCAGATTAAGCCACGTCACCAATTCACAGAAAAGAAGCAGACGGAGGTTACCGCCGTTACCCAGATCTGTCTTCTTCAGTTCTTCTTCTCTCTCAAACTCCGTTAAGCAGACGGAGGTTACCTTCCGGCGACATGGACGTAAATCAGCTCTGAAATTCACCCCAGCATCACCTTCCACTTACCCAGTTCTCTGCCTCTCTCTCTCTAAGAGTTCACCCCTCATCTCTGAAATCAGCTCCCTCACCTTCTTCGTTCCTTCCTTTCGGCGGCGACAGCTCCACCTTCCGGCGTCACTTCTAGCATCACCATCACCATCACCACCGGTTCTCACATCATCTCGCTATCCCGAACTACCAAAGCCTCCACCGTCAAGCCAAATCTACCCTTATCCAACCTTCGCCAGAAAGTGATTATTAGCGAGCAAGAAGAGAGTGAAAGAAGCCGCCCATCGATCGGAATTTTTTTTAGAGAGAGAGAGAGAAGGGAGTTATCAGCGAGAGACGGGTTTGAGAGAGAGGGGGCAGATATGCTTAACGGCACTCTGCCGTCCGTTAAGCCTCCGTTTATAGTATTTTTGGTGAATCGGTGACGTGACTTAATCTAACACGTCCATTTTAATCTGACCACTGTAGCGTTATAACATGTCTGCCGTAACCGTAATTACAACATACAATTCAAATCCCAATTCAATCGACTCAAGACATTGTATTCAACAAACAACACAAAAAGATCTATGCCATGTGTCCAATATAAGACGTTGATTCAATAAAACTGCCAAGTTTAATAAATTCGATAGAAAATCTTTCTCCGCACGTTTTAACAAAATAAAAAAAACTGCAGGGAGGATTCTTTACAGCAACATCGACAAACAAATTTGATTCAATAAAATTGCCAAGTTTAATAAATTCGATAGAAAATCTTTCTCCGCACGTTTTAACAAAATAAAAAAAACTGCAGGGAGGATTCTTTATAGTAACAGCAACAAAAAAAAATTGATGGTAATTTTTTTGTCACTAGAACTTTTACCGCAGTTATGTTGTACAGTTGAGAATCTTCGTTCTTCTTGAGGTATCCAATCCATTATGGTTAGTATTATGCCTCGTTTATGTAGATGGTATTAACAATGAAATGTTAAACAAAAAATGATAGAACTTAAGCAAATGTTTTGGGCATCAGACAGTTGTACAGTCAGATTAGGTAAGCATTTTTTCTATCAAAATTTGGGCCTAAAACGCAACTTTGGGTGTGCCACCCGGCCATGACCCGATGAAATTTGTCCTCCAGAATCCTAATTTTAAGACTCATACGTTTTTGCTCTCCCATTGAGACAAACATTTTCTCTAAAACTTTAGCCCATTGCGATAAATATTTTTTTAAACTAATAATGTTAAAGGAAATATTTTGAGACTCTACGGTTTTGCAGTACACGCATTTTTTAAGCTAAATTTGGGGAAAGCAACTCTAAGCATGCTAGGCTCCATATGAAGATTGTCATCAAGAATCCTAATTTTATCTTGTACGGTTTTCCTCTCATATCAAGACGAACATTTTTACTAAAAAATTGAGTCGAAAACGTAACTCTGAAAACCTTATACGGTAAATATCTTTTTATAACTACTAATGTTTAATGAGGTGTAAAAGCATAATCGAAAAAAATCAAGTAAGCTAGCCTCTTTGTTGATCCTTGTACCTTATGTGCGAAAATTCCAATTTTTATCGACAAATTATTTCTTTATACTCGAGATTTTCTTAACTTATAAAATTTCGCAAAATAGGTACAATAAATTACATTTCCTTTTATGACCCCTTAATAGAAGGGAATATTGTTATTTGGTCCTCCCTAACCATGGGTAGTAGCCAAACCGTGGTCAGATGGTTTGGTTTAGATGTAAAAGAAATAAAAAAAACAAAACAAAACAAAATTCTCTCAAATTAGAGACAGCAGAGGAGGGGGACGTTCATTGCTCTAAAGCAGAAACAATAAGGAAAAAAAAAAAAAAACGACTGTCGATTTTTCTCTACTTCCTCCGATGGTCCAAGATTTATCATAAGTTTCATTTATCGAACCATTTCTCTGATCGGGTATGTCTCAATTTTTGTCACTCTTGTTAAGATCTTTTATATCCACAGAGTGATTGTTGGAGATTCTTCAAATTATCTGTGATTCTTGAATTCAGTTAATTTGATCTGTTGGGTTAGTTTTAATTATTGTTAATAAACTTGGATGAATCAAGAGATTAATGGGTGTTGTTCAAATGCGTGGAAATTTAGTTGTGGGTTCTGGATATCTTTTGTTTGATGGTAAAGTTTGGTTTTGTGATGCAGAAATTTGGTTGATTCCGATACCCAAATAAACACTGGTATGCTTCCTGGGCTCTTTTTTGATTGGACTGTTGAATGTTGGTTCATGTGGTTGATTCGCATTTAGTATCAGTAGATGACTTTGTGAGCTGGTTTATGAAATGTAATTTAAATGGAAGGCTTGCTTTTAGCTTGATGATCATCTTGACCATTGGGAATATTTCTTTATTATGTACTGGTACATGATAATTCTGTTCTGCAGCTAGAAATGGCGTCGACGGTTGCCAAGTTATGTCTTAGTAGTTCTAATTTGACATTATGAGCTGTTTTTGTGACGTGGTAATGTTTGCATGTTTATGTGTTAGATGATAGTGGTGGCATGGTTACTTGCAGCTTGCTGTTGAGCGTGATTAAGTTTTGTAGTAAATATGTCTTTGCAAGATGTTTTCAAGTTTTCAAAGAAACTCTGTTCTGCAGCTAGAAACGTCGTCGGTGGCATGAAGTAGCTGCTCTAATCGACACCATAACCTGTTTTCATTACGGAATAACAATGGTGCAGTCATTTGTAGTTTGATGATGATCTTGATTAATTGGATGATTAGTTTTCAGTATTGAACTCTGGTAGATGCATGCATAGCACGTACAATTCTAGACGGTATAAAATTATATTGTAAATGAAGTGTTTTCAAGTATTCAAAGCAATTCTGTTCTGCAGCTAAAAATGGCGTCGTTGGTTGCTAAGGCCTGTAGTAGTAGTTCTAGTCAGTTGTCACCCGCTACATCTGTCCAAGAAAAGGGAAGCAGGAATAAGAGAAAGTTCAGAGCTGATCCTCCTCTAGCTGATGCAAGCAAGATCATTTCTTTGCCCCAGAATGAAGGTCCGAGTTACGAGTTCTCAGCTGAGAAATTTGAAGTTCTCCCAAGTCATGGAAGCCATAGTGGGTGTGACATGTGTTGTGCCAGCCAAGACCATTCCGATGCTTTGAAACTTGACCTTGGACTGTCGTGTGCAGTGGGGCCATCAGAAGTCGCGTCGATCCGGCCTAGAGACGAGATGACAGCCAAAGATGAGTTCCATGATGCTGATTGGAGTGAATTTACAGAGTCGCAGCTAGAAGAACTTGTTTTGAGCAACTTAGACACAATTTTCAAGAGTGCTATAAAGAAGATAATCACTTGTGGATACACTGAAGAAGTTGCTACCAAAGCTGTTTTGAGGTCAGGCCTTTGCTATGGATGTAAAGATACTGTTTCAAATATAGTGGAAAATACTTTAGCATTTCTTAGAAGTGGCCACGAGCTTGATCCATCTAGGGAGCACTATTTTGAGGATTTACAGCAAATGGAGAAGTACATACTGGCAGAATTGGTATGCGTTCTTCGTGAGGTTAGGCCTTTTTTCAGCACTGGGGATGCAATGTGGTGCTTGTTGATATGTGACATGAATGTCGCACATGCTTGTGCAATGGATAGTGATCCATTCAGCAGTTTGGTTGGAGATGGCGCTCCAATTGGTTCCTCTATTTCTACCCAACCTCAGTTGGTCAAAAGTTCTGAAACCCTTCCAAATCCATCTAATACTTGTGTTCATAATTGTCCTTGTGAGACACCTACAATGGCTTCAGTTCCTTGTGCACACACTTCTCAACTTGAGGCGCCCCCATTGGCCGGGGTTTCAAACTCAAAACCAAAGGCCTCCTTTGTTCTCAATGGTCTTATCCCGGGAAAAGAGAGTTCAAATTCCATGTCTAGCACTCTTGAGAAGTCCTTTAGTGGTGTAGGAACATCCCAACCTCCTGTCCCTGAAGAAAAGTCCGAGGGCAGTAGAAAGATTTCGGGCATTACCAAGAGAGAATACATACTTCGACAGAAGTCAATTCGTCTGGAGAAAACCTACCGTACATATGGTTCTAAAGGGGCCTCTAGATCAGGAAAACTCAGTAGTTTTGGTGGTCTAATTTTGGATAAGAAACTGAAGTCTGTATCAGATTCTGCAGGTATTAATGTTAAGAATGGCACCTTAAAGATTAGTAAGGCAATGGGAGTTGAATTGTCGCGAGACAATTTACAGAATAACGTTTCAACTAACATTGGACTTGCTTCCTCTTCAGCATTCAATTTGGAAACTGTTGATAACTCTATATCCACGTCACCTAAAACCAATAACCTGTCTACACTACCTACAACCAACGCACCACCTGCATTAACAGCTGCTGACACTGAGCTTTCTCTTTCACTACCGGAAAAAAGCTACCCTGCTCTCCCTGCTGGCTGCAGCGACAAGGCTCCCAAGTTTAGTTATGCTGGATTTTCCTATGACAAGTCCCTTGGGAAGTGGGTCCCACAGGACAAGAAGGATGAAATGATTCTGAAGCTGGTGCCGAGATTGCGGGAGCTGCAAAATCAGCTCCAGGAGTGGACAGAATGGGCTAATCAGAAGGTTATGCAGGCAGCTCGTAGGCTGGGCAAAGACAAGGCTGAGCTTAAGACACTTAGACAAGAGAAAGAAGAAGTTGAGCGCCTCAAGAAAGAGAAGCTAACGTTAGAGGAAAATACTCTTAAAAAGCTTTTTGAGATGGAGAATGCATTGTCTAAGGCTAGTGGGCAGGTGGAGCGAGCTAATGCTGCTGTCCGTAGGCTGGAGATGGAAAATGCTTCACTGAGGAAGCAACTGGATATTGCCAAGTTAAGCGCGACAGAGTCGGCTGCAAGCTGTCAGGATGTTTCAAAGAGGGAGAAGAAGACACTGGTGAGATTTCAAGCATGGGAGAAACAGAAAAATGTGTTCCAAGAGGAGCTTGTAGCTGAGAGAAACAAGTTGGCGCATTTGCGACAGGAACTGGAGCAGGCTAGAGATATTCGTGATCAACTTGAGGTACATTCAAACAACAGATTTTATCAAAATTAATGTTGCAAGAAATTTTTTTGCCATTGCAAGCTTATGATTAATGCCGACATTATTGTGGCATATGCATTGGAGATATCCAGATCAACATATGTGGAGATTTTAACTTTTTGCACTCTTTACATGATCAAAGGAGGTGGTTGCACCTCTGTCCAGTCAGGTTAATTTCAGGACTCTTGGTCGATTCTCATAGAACATTTGCAAACTTATAATCACTTTTCTGTATTACGCATATCACATGCAATTATTGTGACGTCAACGTGTTATGTGAAAGGCATTGCATGGACAATACAATCATCATTCTAAGGATGATATGTTTGAGGAGCAGAATGATGCGCATGTACCATGCTTTCTAAGTTTCTCTTTAGCTGATTTAAGATGTAAGCATAACGCATTTTCTTGCTAACGTATTTTACACGGTCCCTAACTTTCTTCAATGTTACATAGTTTACTAGCACATGTGCACATTGTTGCTGTTGCAACTGCTGAATGTCAGAACTGAACCTGAAAAACCAAAGTGAAACTGTTTTACATCATAAGTACGAATAAGGTTGATAAGTCTATCTCTATCTTTGTTATATATTTAAGTATCCGGGTTTAGTTTTTCTGAGAGAGCTTCTACAAACCAAATTGACGCCTCCATAGTATGATAAGGTGTCTTGCCGTCTCATACGGCATAAGTAATATGGATTTTTCCTGTCAGCTTAGAGTAAATAGGGTTCATTGACCTTGATATTAGTTCAGGAACCTTCTTTAAGCTCTATCTTGGCCAGATACTTGTAGCTATTAGTTGCTTTCATGTAATTTCAAACTAATTACTAGAATAGCAGCAGTTACTGTGTGCGTGTGTGGTCTGTGTGTTTCCAGTTGGTAGCTCATCCTGTCATGAGGCTCTAAACCAATGTACTAACTCCAAAATATGTGAAAATACCGGAAATCCTATAAAGTTGGAGAATTCTCCTATTTACTCAAGCTTATTAAAAAAGAAAACTAATTTTTCTTTCTAGATTTTCTCGAAGGATAAACTTTGAAGCGAATAAAATATAATTGATGAACGTGTGGTATTGATGTGTACTGTTGTAGAAGCCTTCTCATTCAAGCGGTAAGCATACATATGTCTCCATGGTAGTTATTGGTTTTCACCATTGCATGCTTTCTCATTGTTAAGGAAAAAATGACAGGCTAGATGGAAACAAGAAGAAAGGGCAAAGGAAGAATTGCTTACACAGGCCAGTTCAATAAGAAAAGAAAGAGAGCAACTTGAAGCTTTAGCTAAGTCAAAGGATGATGTTGTTAGACTGAAAGCAGAAAAGAATCTGCAGAGATACAAAGATGATATTAAGAAACTCGAGATAGAATTATCTCAGTTGAGATTGAAGACCGACTCTTCGAAAATAGCTGCTCTACGAAGAGGGGCTGATGGGAGTTACGCTAGCAAACTGACAGACTGCAAAACTGCACGGGTTCCCAAGGAGTCCGACATATCTTATATTTCAAGAATGGTGACAGATTTCGAGGACTATTCTGGGAATGGAGGCGTCAAAAGGGAACGGGAGTGCGTGATGTGCCTGTCGGAAGAGATGTCAGTGGTTTTTCTACCATGTGCCCATCAGGTTGTCTGTATGACATGCAACGAGCTCCATGAGAAGCAGGGAATGAAGGACTGCCCTTCTTGTAGGTGTCCCATCCAGCGGCGTGTTAGTGTACGTTATGCTCTCTCTTAATATATATGGGACTGAGCTGAGTTTTTTCCCCTAAATAATGATTTGTCGGATTCCTTTTGAAATAAATAAGATTGTGAGTTCCCTGTTTGGAAAGTTCAGATGTCTGAGCTTCGCTTCAGAATGACAGGAAAGAAATGAAAAATCAGAGTTTTGTGTGGGGGGTTGTAAATGATGGTTCCCCTTTGTCATTAAATAAGACTATGTTCCCCTTTGTCATTGAATAAGACTATGATTCCTAATAACTGCTTGGCTTTCTCATTAACTCTTTTTAAACCAAGTACTTGCTCCTTGACCTGGGGTATGCTATCTCTACTTGTGGACTTCATTCGTTGTGAAATTATCATAGTATTTTTATCGTTACATTCTACAATTGTAGCTTACTATTCTTAGTGTTGTTACAACTACTACCGTCTCTTTATTGCGTAGAAAAGATATTGGTGTTTGGACTTGACCTACAGTGATCTTCTTTCTAAGCACCGGGCTTGTTCCTTCCTACGATCAGAAAAGTGTGTGCTATTTATTTATAGAGTTCAAGTTTTGCTTCAATTTGTGAAGATGATGTGCACATGAAATTATTTTTGAGTTTCACACAGTTGGACAGATCTTGTTGCAGAAGATCATTGGTGCACGTCTTATATACTGGTTTCTTTATGTTGCTGGACTTCTGCGATTCTCTCTTTTTCATCCCTCAGATAAGGGTTTCGATATTCTGTCCTGCATTGCCATCTTTAAGACCTTTTCTTATAGAGCTTTCATTTCAGAAGCAAGAATACTTAGCATATGAGATATTTGAAACACTTACATAGAAGAACGATTTGATACTTTCATATATACATATTACAGAATGGGAGTTGCAGTCTTTTTAGCTTAGTACAAGATCTCCCCCTCCTCCACATCACCATATGAAATTGCCTCTTCCAAGTGTTCATCCTCATCTTCCATGTCATCCTTCCTCAAAAATAGACCAAGTTGTTCCAAGGAGTTTTCGCGACCAAAAGGTGAACATGCAATAAACACCTCGAGCTCCTGTAGAGACTGTAGATTATCTAGCTCAACTGTCTTTTTAATCTTCAGCAGTTCAATTCGTGCAGCTTCTCTTTCTCTCTGCCTTTGGATTTTCACTTTTGCCTCTGCCCTTTGTAGCATGGCAGCTTTTGCTGCTTTGATCCGGGCTTTGTACTCTCTATTTAGTCTTTCCTTTTCCTGCCGCATCTTCACAGGATCATCCAGCTTTTCAGTTTTCGGTTGTGCCTTCACGATTGTGTCTGCAAACTTCAGCGTTGCCGCACGTAAAGCCTTCTCCGGGGACAACTTAATATCACGAAGCAGAGCACAACTTTCTTTGGTAGCAGCACTTGCAGTTGAGAATCCAGCACCGTTACCCATATATTCTTCATCCAAAGAACTTACAGCTCCATCAGAATCCGATTTTCTCACGGCGGATGTTAACATGACACCCTCTCCCACATTCGAAGCGGCGTGACGCTGCCCTAATGGTATCTCTGAAGACAAATTGCCGGGGGAGGATGTGGATGTTGGGACACAACCATCGTATCGAACGCGGTGCTGGCTTACCACTGTACCACAAGATCCACATTGGGAGGCCAGTGTTGATTTAGTACTGATAGCGCCGCAAGAAGTTCTACCTGTGCTGTTCTGTGCTTTCGAGATCTCACCTTCTTGTGACTTCCATCTTGCATCGAAAATCTCGCTCAACGTCCTTGCCATTAGATGGACACCGTTCGATGGCGGATTGTAAAGCATGGCGTTGGAAAAGGTCAGCCTAACATCAGCCGCGAAATCCTCGGCTCTCAGGTACACATCCTTCTCTAAGTTTGCCTTTATGGTCCCCAAATCCATGGGTTTGGAGATTACAGACAAGTAATCGGGAATGTTTAGCCTCACAGGATCCACTGGGTTACTGAAAACCCACCCAACAGGATGACTCATCAACCTTCCAAGAATGGCGCTGCACTGCAACTTCGCCGGTTTATCAAGCTTTCTCCTTTTCACCCGGATGCTTACTGTCGCGATCCCTTTACGCTTTTTGCTTCCCTTCTCGGAGACACCCGACTCAGACCCTGATCTCGTGGTAGCGAATTTCAAAGACTGGAGACGGGTACCCCCGATTGGATTTCCCGATCGGAAATCGAAACCCATGATCACTCACCTTTGACAGAAGCAAGAACACAATCCAAGAACCAAAATTTCTTGACACCAAACACTAATGAAGAGCAGAACGTTGGGATTTGTAGAGAGGGGTTGGGCACAAAACTGGGAGACCCTCCACTGCTTATAAATCAAGTCAGTAAATTAAGGAAATAGGTGTTTTGGGAAGTTGAAGAATCCGTAGAGGACTTGGAAACAGCTTTAGTTTGATTTACGCGGTCGGGTAGTAATCCCAGCAAGAACAGACTAAAAACAGAGAATTCCAACTGCTGCTCTCTCCCGTTTTAGAATTTTGTTCCCGTTCAAAAACCAGCTATTTACCAACTATTTAAACCCTTTTAAGTTTTAAATAATTTCTATTAATTCAACTTAACGACGGAGGAAATTATTATACTTGTTCTCGAGGAGCGGCTTCTATTTCGACAATCGTTATGCTTGTCCTCACCATTTTCCGATACGATTTTGGTTATGAGAATATGGAAGTCCTCTAAGGATATTCAGCGTATTTACCGAACCATTTTATCCAGTTGTGAGTTTTCAATGAATTTTTTTTGGTAATAAGAGAATTTCATTGATAAAAGACCACAGGGAATAAAGTTTTGCAGCCTTATAGCCTTACAGATACCATTCCGAGCGCAAAGTAAGCATCAGAATAAAAGTACTAATAGACAGTATCAAAATGATTAGTAAAGTTACTAACCACTAGTGACTCCAGAAAATACTTCATCATATCTGAAGATCCTCAGCTGTGTAGGGTGTCACTTACCCAATCTTCGTACACGGATATGCGAGCTTGACAGACAAAACGAGCTAAGGATCGTTCTTTGGTTGTAAGCATTTTCACTTTCTATAACCGTACATGTAGTGACAAAAATTGTTGCCAAAGCTCATTGGTGGCCTCTCCGTGTTGCCAATAATATTTCCATTTTAGTATGTAATTTCAGAAATGTCACTAAAAACTTGTAGCCGCAATTATTTCATTGCAAGGCGTGGCGATCAGATTAGTGGAAGTTTGTATAACCAGGGTAGGAGCAAATAAGAATATCAAGAGACCCTTTTGACTTATTATAAATTCTTTTCGCTCCGAAGAATGTTGATGATGAAAATTTTATCCAAACCATTATTTTCATGAGTTTTTCCTCCTATTTCCTCAAACAATAACAATAAATGGAAATGTCTTTT
The DNA here is from genome assembly GCA_033065855.1 of Escallonia rubra. NCBI lineage: Eukaryota > Viridiplantae > Streptophyta > Magnoliopsida > Escalloniales > Escalloniaceae > Escallonia > Escallonia rubra. The sequence continues at coordinate 243,760 of JAVXUO010000087.1, read as the reverse complement.
ACCTTCCTACATAGTACATTATGTCTTTTAGCTTCCTACATAGTACATTGGAAGAATGGATCTCGTGATCCACTTTTTCGACCATTGCACTCAAGATTCTACTCTTGAGTTTTTTAATCATCCCATTCTAGGGCTTTTGAGAGTTTTCTTTACTTTTTTATTATAACTATTTATTTTTGCGTTTGCACTTTCAAACGATATTCGTTTCAAAATGCTGAAAAATAAAGAAGATGAAGATTCCTTGCCCACGAATATTAAACGTATACAAACGACACGAATTTATTGAAGCAACGCAAAATGAAAAGAGAATATGTGCTGAATAGTGAGCTTCTTTTGAATTAAAGGGGACAAATTGATGTATAAGCTCAAACGGCATATCCACCCCGTGAAAATGATCCATGGAATTGCTATAATGCACTCCATAAGCAAACAAAAAAATTAAAAATAAATTGACCGCTTTCTATAATTTAAGAGGTTACACCTAAAGCGCATTTAAACACAACATGGCTGGACAAGTCAAGCAAATTGGCACGCACCGAGTCTTGTTAGGAGATCCTCTGTACGGTCCTTTTTGCTATTCGCACGGGTAAAGTTCAAATGCGTCGCTATAATTTTTCATTAACCGTTTAAGAAATGAAAACTTAGTCCAATAACAGCAAATCTGTACACGTACAGTTGTGACAGTTTTCGTACTAACTGCAGAGGATCCTAACAACCTTCAACATTTGTATACTATTTTGAAACAATGAAAATGGTAGACATAAGAAGAAGGGATCAATAGCTTAAATTAGAACAGCCATTGCATCAGTTCCTTGTCATTGACCTAACTAGCAGATAACGACCACTCAACATTAAGGTATTGTACTTCTCATGACTTGCACATGGGTCCACATTTGTATCTTCATGCATGTTCTCATCTATACTGAATCGGAGCTTATGTTCACCGCTAAGTGTTGGCCATGGTAACAGAATAAGATCTCCACGTTGTTGAACCTAATATTCAGCTCAAAAGTATGCTCAAGAGTAGGAGAAGTCTACCAGATATAAGAACCAATCACAAACCCCATGTGATTGTCGATGTGAGACTTGACACTCATAGATCTAATATTATTCAATATATATATTTTTTGCTAGTATGGAATTCTGCGGCTGCATTTTGACAGAGAAGCATAAGAACTTCTTTGAAATATTTATTTCTCTTGCTACTGCAGCCTGTACAACTAATGATAACATCCAACACCAGTTCCCGATCATGAGTGGTTGATCTAAGTTATAATTGTGTAGTTGGTGATCGTGTTGATTTGTAACATACTTGTAATACTTGTCGTCTTTATTTATAATATCGTAGTATTCGTTATACTCGGGATTAAATAAAAAAGCAAAAGACATAAGAGATTTTTTGGAAATTAATTTTTTGATCATGTGTGTTGCCTCGGTGTGCATCCTCACTATCATGCCACGTGTCTGCTGCTGGTGGTGGTGGTAGTCAAACCTCAAAAAAAGGTGAGCAAAAGCTGCTGGTTGTGCAAGTGCTGATTACACAGGAGACCGCCCCCACCCCCCAATTGATAAGATGCAGTTTTCTCTGTGTCCTTGATTCAGCCACGTGTTGAGCAACTGATGGCCTGGAAGCATATTCCCCGCGAAATTGAGTGGCCCCACAGTAACGGCAATTGATTTTAGAGTTTTCTCCTCTTCATCATCAGCATGGTCGACCATACAAGTGGTCATGAGTTCCAGAAATGCCCTCCTAGGCTGCAATGGTCGAATTTCATAATTACGACTCCGCCCTCATTTTTAGCGAATATAACTTTTTATCGAGAATTTTAGGAGTTTCGTTTGCCTGAATTTGGAAAAGTATTGACAATTTTATAAGATCATTATTCTTTCGGTATCAAAATTGTTAAAAAATTGTACGTGATGTGTTTCAAACTAATAAGAACGCATTTTGCCGTGAACTTTCTCTAGTTAGATGTTTCTATTTATCACATGAGTGAGATGAATCAAAATTTTTTTTTTTTGTGGTTTCATTTTTATGCCGGTATATGACAATTAGTAGCAATTTCTTTCGGCATAGTTAGTTGTTCTTTCCACCCGTAACATAGGTGACAAAGGAACGATTGTGAACTAAAAAGCTTATTTATAATTTTATGTTGTGACGTAGCTACAATGTTGCAAGGGGGTCCATGGTCTCTCCTAACATCTAATAAGTCAACAAAACTCTGATAACATTTTTAACTTAATAAACATATAATTTCGCTTCAGCCTTGAATTAAATCTTAAAGTCACGCTAGACAAGTGACCAAATGGTTATACGTAAGTTCACAATCGAACTCTAACATAAAGCCCTAAATCATTCTCATGTTCAAATATAAAATTCTCTCCATATTCACACATTGTTTTGCGTGCCAATCCTATCAACACTTGAACCAAGGAGACCAACAGGGCTTTTTTTTTTTTTGTGGGGGGGGGGGGGGGGGGGTTGCGTGGCCGCAAAAGTGAAGTACATTTTGCAAATTCTTAATTGTTTAAAAAGGAAAAAAAAAAAAACTTGAAAAAGAAACCCATCTAATATCTAATCTATTTCCTATTTTCGTGGTGTGCAAAATTAGAACATTGATTGATCCTCCTATGCATGAGGGCATTATAGTCAGTTTGACGTCCTCCGGTCTTCTTACAAATCACAAGTTGAGTTTCATTAACGACCAATGCCTCTGTACCTTCATCTCAAACACCAACCGCCATTTTTTTGGTGTTGTCACAGAGCTTCGAAGTCTCTCTCCGGCTCTGCTACTGCTGCAGGTACATCATATCTACTACCCATATTGCAGAGTTTTGATTGAGCTTCACAATCAATACTAGCTTGCATTGATCTCTTCTTTATCATGTTAAACTGCAAATTTTGCATGCCATCACTGTTCCTGCGTAATATGATGCAACCTACATGATTTCTGGCTCACTTACTGATACTTCCCAAGTTATGAAGATGATCGAAGCATACTTTTTGGATGACAAATCACCATGATCTAGACATCCTACTCGAGTTTTGATCTTCGGTTTCAGTGTATATGATTATTTGAGTTTTTGAAATCATCCTGTATATATCTTAATTTCCAGATCAAAAGGTGTTGCTCATTAATGGTTTTCACTCTACATCCATGTTTGATATTCACATGTACGGTGTACCCTTTCTATCAAGGAGTCAATAAACCTTAAAAGATGCAGGAGGCAATAAACAGTAACTGTTAGTGCTACTATTTCTATACTCTTTCCCCTTAAATTTGGCTTTGGAAAAAAGATTGGTTCTTGCGTTCAAAAACCCGTGTTTCGAAGTACTTACCTCACAGTTTGCCACGCTACAAGTCAAAAATCTCAGATGAAGCTTTACCATGGAACCAGGAAAAATGGCAGGATACACCATGCCCTGTGATTGTAAATCTTTGTAGTTTCTCAATGAACCAAGTTGGTGTCAACTTTCAATTACCAAAGCAGACCAAGCAAATAACAAAAAGAAGAACTTTTCTATTTTCAATTTCATCCTCTAGCTTCTTATTCATAGTATGTAACAAATTCTGTTCTGGTGTGTAATCACATCAAGTTCTGCTCTATTGGCTTCTTGTGGTTGAACAGGGGAACAGGAGAAGATCATGTCTTCATTAGTGAAGGGCATAACTAGCACCGGTACACATGATGTATATGGTCCAAAAAATTTGAAGGAAAAGCATGGAGAGCAGATTGATTTTCTCAGAGCCAACGCAGCTCCTTCCCTTCATGCTAGCAGGCGGTTCAGTGGGGCTCGAGTCACTCGGTGCCAGGACTCGCCAGCTAATGCTCATGGGTTCAACCCATTGCCCAAATGGTGCGAGCCACTGCAAAGGGGTCCAGCTCGAGCGCAAGCCATCCTCTCCCCAGTATCCAACCCCACGGTAGCCACAAAAAAGGTACACTTGTCAATTGACTCAATGTATACTCTTGGAAAGGAAGTGACATTTTTTTTATGTTAATGAAAGGCATAAGTTTTGATTAGAAGCTCTTATGAAGTTTTAACAGCGGAATATGACTCGTCTCCCAACTTGGATTAGATCCGGTTTTGTGAAGTTAGCTGCTGCTAAAAAAGTTTAAGCTATTAAATAGAGAATGGATCGAAAAAAATGTTATCATATTTAAGGTGCTATCTGACGTGCAAGTTCCTGGTTGCACGTGGAGCAGCAATCAAGGTGCACTACCACTAAGCGCATAAGTAAATAAATTGTAAATTGTACTATTATAAAAGGAGACCGTGTCAAATCAGAGCTCTAATATTATATTAAGTTACCGTCTGTTTTAAAAGGTTAAGTTATCAGATAATAAGTTCGACAGTGTTATCATGCTTAACAGGTTCTAACCCCAAAACAAAAATAAATTAAATGCTAAAGAAGATCATCATGTCGAAAAGGGAGTCATCGGACTTTCCCTACGGGTAGTAGCAGTCATTTTGCATTTACTTTTAGTGGCTAACTATTGCAAATTTTGGCAATGCTGTTTAAATGTTAGCAATAAATCCTATCAAATTGTCACTCAAGATATAGCAATTCTTTTTTCTTTTCCTCGTTAATACAAACTGGGTAAGAACAAAATACCTCAACTTTTAGCGATATATAAAAAGTCGAATTAGAAATGACTTTTGTCAAAATAATGTATGCTTTAAATTGGTTAACCTCCTAAAATTATAATTATACATTACTTTCACATGAGCCAAATGTGCTTTATAACTTTCCAATATAAAAGCAGAAGGTCATGAATAATTGCAAGAGCAGACTTCTTGTAAACAAGGTACAACTGATGATGCAGTAAGTACAACCTTAGACAATCTGAAACCAAGGAGAACTGCTATATATAGTTGGCTAGTCATTGAAAGACTCCGTTAAGGACAGTCTAGTGACATGGAAGTCTCATCATGCATGAACCTCTGTCTTGGGCTTCGTTCACTGTTAATGCGTACAAATCTTCTGCAAGCGAGTTAGCTGTTTGGAAGCTCGGTCAGCAGATTGCGGCGCCCATTGATTATAGACAGTGACAAAGGCTCTTGGCCTCCATTCTACCCGAAATTGACTTAAGTACACGTAACTCTGTCACTAAGCTTTCCAAGTTGCCACGTTGCCCATATACCACACACACTGTGTGTTCACCAGCATCTGTTCATAAGACCTCCCTGGACCAGCATGCATGCTCAAGATTCAATCACGATCTGCACTTCTTGAACCAACTTGGTTTCCTTGCATTCTCTCTGGCGACCATGAAGGTAAGTTAGTCCTAGTTTCTGCAGAAAAGGTACATGAGCTGGTATCATGCATCGCATTTGGTTGACTCAACCATGAGTTGGTAACAGCTATTTGTTAAGTACCATTTTCTCTGAAAGCTTAAGGTAGAAGGATGGAGATCAATAATTATACGATGCATATCAAGTGCTTGATTGTATGGTAGTTAGCATATGACTATGTCGTGGACGATTGCATCGGTTGCCCACGTCAATTTGTTGGCGACCTTTCATTAGTTGTTGCGTTAAATAGTGCAGTCGGGATTCTTCAGGGCTGATATACCTTGTTTGGTTTCCTATGGCCGTCCAGTGCACCTATTCCACGATATGTTGTTTTTGCTAAAAAGGTATCCACTTACATTTTTTGGTTTGCGCAGAAAGTATTTACTTTTGGCAAAGGGAAGAGTGAAGGCAACAAGGGCATGAAGTCCTTGGTAAGCATCTATTTCCAAGCTTCATTTCTGGTACTCTAATATGCTTGGAGCTAAGTAAAGTTGTAACAGATAAACAGATAAATTATAGATAGATTTTACCAGTTGTTTTTGGGTTTGTGCTTGTAGCGGTAATGCAAGTAGTAGCATATCCCACACATGCTTGGAGTATATGAGAATTTAGTTTCCTCAGTCTAGGTGTAGTGTTTCCAATCAGACTGCAGGTTAGTGATGTGTGTGTGCGTGTTGTAGTTGGGAGGCAAAGGAGCAAATCTGGCTGAAATGGCGAGCATTGGCTTATCAGTGCCTCCTGGTCTTACGATATCAACAGAAGCATGCCAAGATTATCAGAATAATGGCAAGATCCTGCCTGAAGGATTGTGGGAGGAGATATTGGGAGGGTTGGAGTATGTGGAGACGGAAATGGGAGCATTCCTTGGTGACCCGTCTAAGCCTCTCCTCCTATCTGTTCGATCCGGTGCTGCGGTGAGTGCCTTTTTTCGTTACTTGTAAAAATCTTAATTACCAGCCTATTTCGGACATCCGGTGCTAAACTGCGTAGTTCATGGTATGGTAACCATGGCTAGTATTACTGCAAGTTACATTACGCATGATTTGGTTGGTTTTGGTTGTGGAAATCCATTTTTATTCCTCTAATCAATTCCCTCCAGGCTCCATCATGAACTCCTTTCTTAATAAGTCGTAAAGCATATTTGGATCAATTGCATGTTCCATCTTAGTTCTTTCAAATTTTCTGAAAGTGTCTGAATACAGCAGGTCCCATTCACACCAACATTAGACTCTCAATGCTTCCCAAGTCCTTGCAAAGCTGATTTTTGCTTATGTTCTTAGATCTCAATGCCTGGCATGATGGACACTGTCCTAAATCTTGGACTCAATGATGAGGTGGTTGCTGGTTTGGCTTCAAAAAGTGGAGACCGCTTTGCATATGACTCATTCAGAAGGTTTTTGGACATGTTTGGGAATGTTGTGAGTGTTTCTTTGCAATGTGGATTCTTGCATTCTTTAGAAAACAATTGATCAAGATCCTGAGGGATCCCAAACTTACCTAAAGGCTTTTGTGTGTGGTTGCAAAATGTAGGAAAATTTTGACATGAATTTATCCCATCAGCATCAGGTTTAATTTATTGTGAATTCTTGAACTAATGTGTTTGGTTAAAGGTGATGGGCATCCCACATTCTTCCTTCGAGGAAAAGTTGGAGAATCTTAAAGCTGCAAGAGGAGCTAAGCTTGACACCGAGCTAACAGCTACTGATCTTAAAGAGCTTGTAGAGCAATACAAGAATGTCTATGTCGAAGTTAAAGGCAAAAAGTTTCCTTCAGGTACCGAGTATCATCACCTAAACTCACAAATCATGTTTCGTAATACCTCCCACTATCAGAGGTCATTGTTTATCAAGCGAAACTATTTTGGCTTCTTTATAACTTTAAGATGTATCTGACAAATTTAAGCTTCTACATTAACCTTCTTCTCTTTCTCATTTGAAGACCCAAGGAAGCAATTGCAGTTGGCGGTTAAAGCAGTTTTTGATTCCTGGGATAGTCCGAGGGCTAACAAATATAGGAGCATCAACCAGATAACAGGGTTAAGAGGGACTGCTGTTAACATTCAAAGCATGGTGTTTGGAAACATGGGGAACACTTCAGGGACTGGTGTTCTTTTCACCAGGAACCCAAGCACCGGCGAGAAGAAGCTCTACGGGGAGTTTCTAGTCAATGCTCAGGTCTAAGATACACTATTGTTTTTGATTCTCTTCATAATGGACTCATGTATATATCGATAATTTTTAATGATTGTATGAGTTGGCTGATAAGCAGCTTTGATTAGGGAGAGGATGTCGTTGCTGGAATTAGAACACCTGAGGACTTGGATGCCATGAAAAGCTGCATGCCTGAAGCTTACAAGGAGCTTGTGGAGAACTGTGAAATCTTGGAGCGACATTACAAAGAAATGATGGTAAAGTTTTCACATTTTGATGAAGAGCTGACAATTTTCATATTAAAAGTGCTGCTTTCCTAATTCTTAGCGTGTTATTAACTTTGATCTTGTGTTTGATATGGTAATTGCAATGTCGGCCATTATTGCCGAACACAGGACATTGAGTTTACTGTTCAAGAAAATAGATTGTGGATGTTGCAATGCCGAACGGGCAAGCGTACTGGTAAAGGTGCAGTAAAGATTGCTGTTGACATGGTCAATGAGGGGCTTGTTGATATTCGTTCTGCCATTAAGATGGTGGAGCCTCAGCATCTCGACCAACTTCTTCATCCCCAGGTATATATGTCTCTAAGCATAGCTGAAAAAAGTACACGCTATGAAAGCAAAAATGACCTATCTCTATAGTAGCCGAAATCAGACCAAGTATGAGATCATATCGAACGAAGTCCAGGCATGGCAAACAATTTAAACTGCAGGTTGTTTGTTTCATCCCCCAAACCCCGTCTCTCTTTTTCTTTTAAGAAAGCTAATTTCTCTCTGGCGGAAACGCAAAACAAATTCAACATATTTATATGCAATTATATGTAATCACTGAGCCTAACGGGTCTGATGCATCTTCCTTTCAATACTATAATCAAACTCTTAACAGTTATGGTGTATGTTGTGTTTGTGCTATTTCCATGTTTATGTCATTCTCTCTCTGGCATTAATGACTCCTTAGGTTGGGCCTTGAGAATGGTGCGCGTCTATGTGCTCTCTTGTGAAATTTCTGATAGCTTTATTACATTGTTGGTTTAGTTTGAAGACCCTTCTTCTTACAAAGATCAAGTGGTAGCCACAGGCTTGCCTGCATCGCCGGGAGCAGCAATAGGGCAGGTTGTGTTCAGTACTGAGGATGCTGAATCATGGCATGCACAAGGAAAAAGTGCCATCTTGGTATGCTCGTATTGTCCTCATTTAATTTTCTTTTCCATCTCGTCATGTATAATCGACCTTTAAACACATGGCATGTGTTAGGGAAAGGGAGCTTTAATTAGAGGTAGAAGATAAGTTTTGTCTATTAGTTTGCTGGTCCAATTGCTGAATGTTAGAACAAATCCCGGCTAGAAAACTCAAGAGATCTGATTTTTGTCAGTTAAACCAAATATTAGTCATACATAATTTTTGGTACAGATGAATTCGTAACTTTTCATGTTATAATGGGACGTCCATCACCACCAAATACCAATGCAGTTTCTGTTGATCTTTTATTCCCTGGTCCTGTCAGTATTGTTAAGACTGAGCACCTCACGTTTAATGGTTACAGGTACGGACAGAAACCAGCCCAGAGGATGTTGGTGGTATGCATGCGGCCGCAGGAATCTTGACAGCTAGAGGCGGCATGACATCTCATGCGGCTGTTGTAGCCCGCGGGTGGGGAAAATGCTGTGTTTCAGGTTGTGCTGACATTCGTGTGAACGAAAACGAGAAGGTAGAATTCTGAAGTATCATAATATCATGTTGTCTTAAAAACAAAGATTTATTCCTACATTTTACCACAGGTTGTTATTATTGGAGACAAGGTACTTAAGGAAGGGGAATGGCTTTCACTCAATGGGTCTACAGGTGAAGTAATATTGGGTAAACAGCCTCTTTCTCCTCCGGCTTTCAGTGGTGATCTGGAGAAATTTATGTCTTGGGCTGATGAGATAAGGCGTCTCAAGGTACTACAGTTGGTTGTATAATAAAGGATGTGTTTTACGGGTATCAGTTTCAGGTTGTTATACACAGTTACTGATATCATGATTCTTTGATAGGTTATGGCCAATGCTGATACCCCTGCAGATGCACTTACGGCACGCAATAATGGTGCTCAAGGAATTGGGCTTTGTAGGACAGAGCACATGGTATCTATACTTAGAAGGGGAATAAAAGCTGGATGTATTTATGACACTCTTTTTTGGTTACATAAGCTTGATGCAAAGCATTTTCGTCTTACCTGCTTTATCTTCTTGTCGTTTCAATCAACGGACTTGTTCAATCACATGAGGTCTGCGTGAAATGGAAAAGATATTACTCCCTTAGATGCTCTTCAACCTTCAAGGACATATTTTATAGTACCTGAATACACTTCTCCTGGATCCATCGAATTGCACAGTCGTTTGAGCTATTCATGCTTGGGTGTTTCAGTTCTTTGCTTCTGACGAGAGGATAAAAGCTGTGAGGAAGATGATAATGGCAGTTACACTCGAGCAGAGGAAGGCAGCCTTGGACCTGTTGTTGCCTTATCAGAGGTCTGATTTTGAGGGAATCTTCCGTGCAATGGATGGTACATCTTCATATCATTCCTGTCTAATCATAATTTTTTCAATCATCTTATACTCTCAGATATTTGGCAAAATTTTTTAGTTCATCACCGAATGAAAAGCAAACTACAGTTGTTAAGGCAGTTTGCAGGGCAGACATCTTATAGTTACTCATTGCTTTTCAATCTGTCATGCTTTTCCTGCTCTTTAGTTATTATCATCGTCTTAAAAATATTCATTGTGGAAAACAAGTTTGAAGTGGGGGAGCCACTTGTCTTATAAGATGAACCATCATACTTCAGGTCTTCCAGTAACAATCCGGCTACTAGACCCTCCACTCCATGAATTTCTTCCCGAAGGTGACTTGGAACAGATTGTTGGTGAATTAACCACAGATACTGGCATGACGGAAGATGAAGTTTACTCTAGGATTGAGAAACTCTCAGAAGTGAATCCCATGCTTGGTTTTCGAGGCTGCAGGTCTGATTCAACTCTTATGAGCTTCTCAGTCTAATGCTTAAATCGATATAATGCTTTTCGAATATATTGCAAATGGTATCATAATATATGCATCTCACTCTCCCTGTAATATTACTGAAAACCAGATACGGTCTTAGACACTTTGGATGCTACGTTACGCTGGGTTCTTAACTAACACAGATCTGCATGGCATGGGATAGTCATATTCTTAACCACCTAAAGATACGACTATCGCCATTGTGCTTCACATGGTGATCAAATATCAGAATAGGTTGGAGGCGTTCTTGTTTCATACTGAGCACAATGTAAAGTATTGTCTGGCCAACCTGACCTCTATTTGTGATAAAAACCCCAAGACAAGTTTTGTGTATCACTCCTTGTGCATTGTCAATCTTGTATATGTATGTAAGCTCCTATAATACTTCCAAATTTCTCTACTGTCACTTCCTTTTTGGCTACTCATTTCTATGTTGCATATGCCAACAGGTTAGGGATATCATACCCTGAGCTATCAGAAATGCAGGTGCGGGCAATCTTTCAGGCTGCTGTGTCTGCTACCAATCAGGGTTTTACAGTCCTTCCGGAAATAATGGTCCCTCTTGTTGGAACACCTCAGGCACGAATCTCAGTTTTCTCTTTCCTTTTTTTTCTTTTGTGTTTTACTTGTCACCTATTTCCTAATGTACATGGTATTTACGAAAAGACAAGAGACTATTTCTACACTATAGTGCTTTTCTGAATCTAAATTACTTTTGTAATTTGTTACTTGTTGCTAATTTGCTTTTAGTTTGTCTCTTTCATTGATCCCACAAAGTCCAAGCTAAGATGGTTAATCAATCTTTTTGTAGTTGCAAACATTAGCAATCCGTCTTTCTTATAAATTGCAGGAACTAGGACATCAAGTGAGTTTAATTCGCAGTACAGCAAAAAAAGTGTTTTCGGAGATGGGTTCCTCCTTGAGCTTTAAGGTGGGCACCATGATCGAGATACCTAGAGCTGCTCTTGTTGCAGATGAGGTATGTTGAGATTGTTGATCCCTCAAGGTTTCCAAATAGTAAATGTACGTTTTTTGAGTTTGAAAATGGATATTGGTCCTAGATTCAAAAAGATTTGCATGCTGCTGTTTCTTATTTTCTTCGTTAGCATATGAGACAACTTCGATATTGCTTTTATTTTATGCCCTCATCTTCCTTGACCAATAATGCCAGATTGCAAAGGAAGCAGAATTCTTCTCCTTTGGGACAAATGACCTCACTCAAATGACATTTGGATACAGCAGAGATGATGTTGGAAAGTTTCTTCCAATATACCTATCTAAAGGCATCCTCCAAAATGATCCATTTGAGGTTAGTGGTGCAACCTGCTGAATTCTTAGTAAACTCGCCCTTTTTTTTCTTCACAAAAAATCCTGATACAAAATGAAAAGTAATAAAACTCAAGTCATGCTACTTTTCTCTTTCTTGGCCTCGTCAGGTGCTTGATCAAAAAGGTGTTGGTCAACTGATTAAGATTGCAACGGAAAAGGGACGTGCTGCTAGGCCAAGCTTAAAGGTTTGTAGCAAGTCTTTATTTTTGGTATGTTGCAACAGATTTCCGTCAAGTGTTGAGTATGGCTGCACCAGTCATGTGTCATCGACTCATCGTTTTGTTCTTGCTCTTATTTGTGGTAGCTCGGTGTCAAATTTATTGCCCAAAACAAATTTATGCTAGGCAAAAGGATAATGCCCATAAAACCAACTGGTCTTTGAGTCTTGAGCTTTTCTTGCGACAACAAACAGGTCGGAATTTGCGGAGAGCACGGCGGGGAGCCTTCATCTGTTGCATTCTTTGCAGAGGCTGGACTGGATTATGTTTCTTGTTCTCCATTCAGGTACCTTTGCCGCAATATATGCCTCCCAATACTGTTCTATACCAAGTTATATGAGAGAAAATCTATTCCATTTTCTGTACTTTTGGGATTGAGAACTTTGGTTTGCCTTGCAGAGTGCCCATTGCGCGGCTAGCTGCAGCTCAAGTTGCTGCGTGAAGAAGGATTTTTGGTGTGCTGGAGGGGAAAACTACACATACTAGTACATTTTTGTTGGCTTTTTGAGCAGTTGTATATAAATAATCACATGATGTACATTAAAAAGGAACAGGTAAATACAATGCAAATTACAAAAGTGAAATCATATTGCGGTGTCCTCGCACCAGGAAGGCGGGTTTACGTTCAATGTGAAGACCAAATGTGCAATTTCATTTTCCTAAAGTTCTGAATCATTGCTACTGATTGCTACTTTGCTCTCCACTCAGCAAATTCATAAAATTGTAAGTACCCAATGGATGAGCTAGATATGCTTATAGATTTAAGCCCTCTCATTGTTGCTCATAAGATTTTCCAGCTTGATTGCTGAGATGGTCTAAGCTAAAGCCCTGTCGTAGCAATGATCAGCATCTGCCAGAAGCTGGCCACAGGTCGAATGTTACTGGGTTTCTTTGGTAGAATGTTGAGTCCATTCCTGGTTATTCTAACGATGATATGGCAGAAATGCAACCAATTCAAGGAATTTAAGGATTAATGTAGATCTAAGGAATCAAGCTTTTCTAATTCTCCCATTTCTTGCAGCAATTGTATCACACACTATGTCTATAACAATTGTCACAAGTACTCTTCATGTAACGTATTCTTAATAGGTCCTGTACCGGGTTCCTCTGTGGCTAGGGGAGGAACCGCGATGGTTAAGTTGCGAAAGCCTATTATCAATAAAATAATGGATCTATTCGTCACTGGTAATGATAGAGAGAGACTCGTGCAATTGGGCCTTCATCCGTTAGATATCCAAACAATGAAAGGTAGCCATCAAATCATTTTACGAGTTGAATTTGATATGATGTTGAATATACGACATCAGTCTTCTATATCTCCTTCATTAATTCATCTCCACCTTAACAATTGTGAGTTGCTATCATCGAAAGCACATATTAGTGTTGTTAAAGTAACATACTAATCGTCCTGAATTTGGGCGCTTAGTGAATTATATCTCGTCAAACAAAGGAAAAATAAGAAAGGGACGTGCATCACGGCGTCTCGATTGTGACGGAGTAATTTATATAAAATAGAAAAGAGAAAAAAGTGCCTGAAGATATCGTAAAAATAAATTTGACATTTTGTTCGTGCAAGTACTTTAGCAGCTGCCTGTTGATACTAAAGTACGGAGTATCAAACATTAAACACAACCAAGGATCTGGCCGCCAAAACCTAATCGGAGGCGGCGACACCTGAATAGGCGGACGAAATGGAAAACCAGAAGAGCAGTGGATTCGAGAGCTACGTGGTGGTGCACAACATAGCCAAGCGGCACAACGTGGGCACTCTGGCCCGCAGCGCGACGGCCTTCGGCGTGTCGGAGCTGATTCTCGTCGGCCGCCGGGACTTCAACTCCTTCGGCAGCCACGGCTCCGCCTCCCACCTCCGCCTCCGCCACTTTCACTCGCTCTCCCTCGCCCGTCTCTTCCTCAAGGTCACCCCACTCCTCACATACTAACGAATCAAGTGCTGGCGCGACGCTTTCTTGTTGCTAAGCGTATTCCCGTGTTAAAATCTGTAGCAAAAATTTCTTGTTGCTAACAACATAACGGCATTTTTTTTGGTTACATCACCTGTGCAGTAGAGCGTAAGATTGACATTGTGGGTAGTCTACCTAGGGTTATACTGGGATGTAACAGTGCTGATTGATTTTTTTTGTTGTTTTATCAGGAGAAAGACTGTGATATATGCGGTGTGGAGATAACTGATGATGCCGTCGCTGTGAATCAGCATCCTTTTAAGAAGAGCACCGCTTTCCTTCTTGGTAATGAGGTACATTTTGTAAATTCCGATTTTTGATATGGTATCTTGTTTTCAGCAATGCCTATAGACTTGTATGTTGTAGTGTATTTTCATACGTCCGTAGGTATTTACTTGCATTTGTTCTTGTACTTGTATTCAACTTTAGGGCAGCCGTATCTTTGAAGTTAGTATCTTTTTATATATCCCTTGTGATTTATGTATGTGTTTTACTGCGTGCCTGTGTTGTTGTGTAATTGTGTGTTATTCTGAAATTGGGTGTGCGCGCATGTGTACCACTGTGCAAGTGTGTGTGGATGTGTGTGTGAGTGACTAGAACTACTTGGTCAAATTTTGTGGGGTGTCTGGTTTATTGACTGACTGGGACACTGGGTGCATTGTCTATGGTCTATACCGCAGCCATAGTTTCACTAAGCACTTTGTGTATATGATTTGCGTTGCGGACTTTGTGTATGATTTGCGCTGTGGATTTTGGTGCGTGCATATTCACATTCTATTAATTCTTACTATGTTGTGTGCTTATGTTTAGGGAACTGGGCTTTCTGCTAAAGAATGTGAAATATGTGACTTTTTTGTTTATATTCCACAATATGGGGGTGGCACTGCTTCTTTGAATGTGACCGTTGCAGCTTCAATCATCCTGCATCACTTTGGAGGTAATTTTCTTTGGTGTTAGGTAAACTGGACATGTTCATCAACTATTGCATGTACTTATTTATTTTGGTTGGTTTGCTACCAGAAGCTTGAAAGCTCATGTTTATTATGTGACTAACTACTCATGAACTTCTCTATCCGTTTTATATAAAAAAATGAAATAATTACCGAAATTATGTGCCTTCAATGTGCAGTCTGCGGCACAGCCTTATTCCTGCTATTCTGTTCATGTTCTCATTATGTTCACGTGATTTTTAAATTTCAGTTTCGTCCAACGCATCTGAACTATGTAGAAGTGTCTGAAAACTGACGAAGTATGTCCGTGTTTAGGAAGATGATTTTCATAGACCGTTCACTCGGGAGGTCCTTGTGATCCATACCTAATAAACCTTCACTTTTGTTAATGTCCGCCATCAGTTTTTCCTAGTCTATATGTTGGCTCGACTTCTCTGAGGATTTCCAAAGTACTATGTCCATAGAATTGTGACTACTGAAAAGTACTTTAATCAAATTTGTTAAAACATGTTTTTAATTTCCTGATAAGGCCTGCATTAGTCCTCTTGCAAGTTAAATATAATTTTGCAAAATTTGTAGTAAGAAAGTAGGCCAGCTCAGGGAAGATGTAAGAATTGTATAGAAATTCAAAATGCAGGGCATTCCTGCTGGTGACCAGCATGACCAACTAAGCATTACTGCTGCCAAGAGCAAAAGCATCACTGTTGTAAGTTGATCGATGTGAGTCAGCACTTAGCGTGGGAGCCTTATGACCATATTGTGGTTACTAGAGACAATTGTGATGTGAGAATTCTTCACGGCTTGAACTGTGATTGATGAAAGCATCTGTTATATTTTATTGACCGTACGGTGTTTACAAAAAGGAAAAACGGATAGCAGGAAGCATAAGTTATATGTAGTATCCCCAGTTTGAATTGGTCGGTCCTTAATCTGAATTTTGTATGGAGCATTATCTGGGACCCTTGTTCCCATTTAAGATGGACAATAGTTTTTACCCAAAGCCCAAGTTTCCCAGAGAAAAATATCTTAATCTGTTGGAGCTTTTCTCTCTTGTTGTATGAAACACTTTGAGAGAAGTTTGACAGGGCAATAATGCTATACTTGTCCAACTGGGGCTGGCTAACTCTTTCTAAAGAACTGTATCAAGTTTGCCCACCAACTTCATGTCAGTCTGTGTTATCTGGTTAAAGAGTTAAATTCACAATAGGTTGGAGAGGTTGGGGAGATTTCTTTGAAAGGATATAGAAGGATGAGAAAGGAGGAAACATTAAATTCACTCCAAGAAGGTACAAATAATGAGACTTCATTAAACCTTATATTGAAAATATTTGGGCTTATTGTGAGTAAAATGGATGAGGAATTGCGCGTTTATCATTAACCAAGTACATATCATCAACCCCGTGGCGGCTGTTCTCGAATCCTTTTTTCCCCTGGCTCAATAAGAAACCCCCAGAGTCTGGTGTCTTATTTGGAGTTGGTTGATGATCATTTCTTGGTTATATGCTTTGGATTCACTTTGTAAGTACATGGTGGGTGAGGATTTCGTGTGTGTATCATTCTCGTGTACATGGGTTTTGCGCCCTCTGGGCGCCTTTTTAATGCATCTTACTTGAAAGAAAGAAGAGTCTTAACCCTACCGCCTGCCCTCCCACCCACAGTGAGCATGAAATGCAAAAAATAACCAAAAAGAAATGCGTCTGTTTGGGGGTGGGGAGGGGGGTTTCTTCCATCGAAACATAAGAACTCTAGTCGAAGATGAGATATTGAGAGTCCAATCATCTTATCATCCAGCATTGAGCTTGAATTTAATAGGGCAGAGCTCTTCTTGATGTCAAACCCGGACGATCCCTCTATCATTATGTAGCCTTTCAAGCAAGTAGTACAAGATAAATTAGAGAGACTAGAATAGTCGTTGCGAGATAACAGTCACTTTTTTGGGTCGCACGGTAGACATTTGGAAATCAACCTTGCGTTCGCTTCATCAAGAGAAGCGAAAAAACCGCAGCGCATGGGGAGGAAATTTTGCTATCGAAAAGAAACTGATGCCAAAGAGAATTTAACGGGAAAGGGGACGGGGAGCTGAAGTCCCTTTCTCTTTCTTTTCAAATTATAACATAGATTGAAGGCAAGAGTAAAAAAAGAAAACAATGTGGTCACTTGGCAAATTTAATAGGGAGACGAATGAAAAATAGTACTGAAGAGTGGAAAAAGTATTCAAGGCTGGTGACCTCAAGGTTACTAGCCTTGTGGCTCTGAAAATGTAAATCTCGCCAGTGGAAAGAGTGAATTGCGAGCAGAGCTATCCCTAACCAACTCCATGTCAACCATATCTCTATTAGGCTCCCTTTGGCGCTGTTTCAATAAATATTTGTCTTGTAACACTTTATGAAAAGGTATCCAGCCCTCCACACTTTACAGTATGTAAGCTTTCTCGAGTCTGGGAACATCATCGTGCAAACTTATGGTCGCGAGAGAAGGATAGAATCAGGTTAAAACTAGCAGCAATCTTAACAAGGTGAGCTGAGACATTTCGGTAAAATGGGCATAAATCATGACCAAAAGGAATTTCTGCAAGGGAAATGATCTAGGATGTCATCTGTGGCTTGTGATTTTGCATAAGACGTGACCTTATGTCTGGGATTTAAGGATCTGTGAAGTCATTATAGTTGGTTGAGTTCGTGTAGATCCTCTCCAATTCTTGTTTAATAATCATTGGCACCTTTTTTTCAATTTCAGTTTGGGCAGGCTTCTCAGAGAGAACGCGTGACGGGAACAAGTTCATTGTGGCTGAAAGACCAGTGAAATCGGTAGGACGGGGTTTCTGCACAGAAACAGCAGAGACTATCATTGAGGAGCGGAAATTAAAAAGAGAAAATGCTTCGAATGGGTTCTTTGATGACGGCGGAAAAGAGGGCTCTCCTTCTAATCTTCTGGACGCTTTGTATGGTGACTAGTGATCAGAGAGAATCAACGACATGATTTTCATTAAAAAATGTTTGACATCGAAGGCAACATTCCTTCACCGCTGCAGATAAGAAGCAAACAGAGCATGTTGGTTTTGTTGTCCAGTACTTTGCTGCTGCATGCACATTGGATAGGAAAGCATACTCGAGAGGAAGTATATCCGCGAGGGCCATGTCGCGGTCAAGAATCTTATGGGACTCGATGGCCTTATTTTTCTTTGTTTTGTGGCCGAGGAATCACCAGGAACTAACTGATCAGCTCTTATGATCCGAATTGTGTAACATGAATATGAACACTTGTGCAACTCAACATGCTAAATTTGCAGCTTGATTGCCCAATTTTTGTAAAGCCCGGGTCTGCCAGGGTTGTAGACCGCTGCCTAAGAAGATTTTTCTTGCATCCTGTGTGACTTTATGCTGTTTTGTCTCCATATTATTGTCTCATCATTGCCTCATTATTTGTCTTTGTATCACTTGCGTCATACTCTAATGACCCACAACTGCTCCCTCCAAACCTTTTTGACTTCAATGACGTCGCAAATAGTCTCAAGGTACCCCATCACACACATAAATCCATACTAAAGGATAGAAACAATTGTAAAGTTTTGCCTTTTTGCCTGAAATCTAGGGCCTTCGGTAAATTATTGCAAGACAAAAAAATCAGTACAAAAAACAGTGCCACACATTGTTTCCCTGCAATCCATAGTGGGGAGTCAGTACTACCTTGTCATTCTTCGGTAGTCAACATACTCTTTGATTGTTTCCTCTCATCTTCCAACTTGATGGAAGTTGCAGATGTGCTTCTACACAAAGGCACAGAAATGTCATTCATGTAGTAATGATGTTGGGACTCATGGAAGACTTGTTTTCTTCTTGTATATTGTGGTTTTCTGTTTGCTAAATCCGAACCCTTCAAAGTTCATGTTGCTGGCTGTTTGTTTTGAAGGGTGCAAGAGTATACATAAACCAAGACAGCAACCACAACAGAGGAAATTCTAGGTTCAAGGTAAGAGTTGGTGAGTGTTGTTGTCATGAAAAGGAAACTTAACAAATATGGTTAGCTTTGTCAACCTTCATCTCTAGTTCTGGAGCAGTTGGGATGTGTTTCATTACCCTGTAACTACTTTTCTAAGTCAACACATCTTCACTAAGAATCCCCCCGCCATTCATGGCTTTCTCTTTACATGTTCACAAGGAGGCTCCCTAAAGTAAAGCTGAGCTGCTATTTTAAGGATTTCAACTTTTTGCTTGAGTTTGTACTGCCAACAATTTTATCTAACCAGCAAAGAACAGAAAATATATGCGGTGAACAACCATCTATATGTGGGGAACTTTTAGCAGGAAAGTACGTCGTCTTTGCTCGAGGATACGATGGCTCATATGGAGGCGTCCGAAGCCTAAAGTTGTCATCAGGAGGTTTGGGAAGCTGAACTCAAACGGCCAGCATAAGAGAAAGCTCAACAAAAACTCTGCAAGTCATCGTAATAGCCAAGTGGATGCTGCGGTGCTGCAAAGGCCTATTCGAGTTGCCACTTTTAATGCTGCATTGTTCTCCCTCGCACCAGCTATCCCGAAAACTGATAAGTCCGTCATTTTCATTGAGGAGGAGGGAGATTATCCGACGATTGATGGTCAGAAAAAGTCTGTAAGTAGTCCCAAAAGCATATTAAAGCAATCCCCTCTTCGTCCTTCCATTAATGGTCCTGAAGATTATGCTGAGGAGACGAAGGAAACAAAGTCAAAATTGAGAGTTTCAATCAATCTTCCTGTTAATGAGATATCCTTAGCTCACAATAAGGTTCTTAGCTTTGTGGAAGAATCTTCGAGCAACATTATCTATGGAAACAATCGAGGCCAAGCTCCAGCGAGGTCTCCCCTATGCATCCCTTCTAGCATGACTAAGTGGATGAATGATGGAATCTGGAGAGGAAGTAGAACAATTCTCGATGTGCTTAAAGAGGTTGATGCTGATATTTTGGCTTTGCAAGATGTGAAGGCTGGGGAAGAGAAAGATATGAAGCCTCTTTCCGATTTGGCTTATGCTCTAGGGATGAATTATGTGTTTGCTGAGAGCTGGGCTCCAGAGTATGGGAATGCCATCTTGTCAAAATGGCCAATTAAGAGGTGGAAAGTTCATAAAATCTTCGACGACGAAGACTTTAGGTGCGTTTCCTTCTCCAATATGATGGTCATATTCAAAGAATATCCCTTAGTTATTAGTTTTCTGCATTTCACATTAACAGGTAGGTTCAGATTGTTCTTTGCTCACATTACCTAACATCGATTTAGGCTTTGCTCTTTGTTTAAGTGTTACGTGCATGAACTTCCACCATTGCTTGAACATGCATCAGTTCATCATCATAGTTAGTTCTGGTACACCTTAAAAGTTATAGCTATTTTCCTTCTGTCAAATTCTGGACTTGCTTGTTCATGCTATCATACACCATGTGTTACGCTGACAACTTAATGGTCTAGACTGAGTGGAACTTCGCTTAATCCGATAGATTATAACAAAAACGTTGTTAAGGATGTCGGTACCTCGATAGCTCATTGACAAGTATTCGTGAGGATAAGGTAAGCCAGGAATGTTACAACCCCATGCTGCTTGAATACAGGAATCTGCTGAAGGCCACAATTGATGTCCCATGGACTGGGGAAGTAAACTTCTACTGCACCCAACTTGACCATCTTAGTGAAAGTTGGAGGATGAAGCAGATCAACAAAATAATCCAGTTAAGCGATCATCCCCACATTTTAGCAGGAGGTCTAAATTCCCTCAATGGAACGGATTACTCATCAGAGAGATGGACAGACATTGTCAAGGTAAATTTGGATATGAACTTCTTTTGTCTGCAATTTTGAAAAAACTGGTAACGACAGAAACTTGAGCATCTGTTTGTTGCTGCAGTATTACGAGGATATGGGAAAGCCAACGCCAAAAGTTGAAGTAACGAACTTGTTGAACGAAAGAAAGTACACAGACTCGAAGGGCTTTGCGGCAGAATGTGAGCCGGTAGTCATCATTGCCAAAGGCCAAAGTACGAAAAGCCACTGTACTACTTATCTTAGTTCCTTTGATATTTGCATGGAAAGGTAATTCACGTTGTTTTGGAAACAGCCGTGCAGGGTACTTGCAAGTATGGAACGCGAGTAGACTATATTTTGGCATCACCGGACTTGCCATACAAGTTTGTTCCTGGATCATACTCGGTCATTTCATCCAAAGGTACTTCTGATCACCACATCGTTAAGGTTGATATCACCAAAGTAATTGGCAGTGGTCGTCGACACGCCAAAGGAAGGAAGAAACTAAGACAAAAGATTTCAAGGATAAGAAACTCTTGTTCTTCGGGTGGGAATATGGAAGATAAGCACTTGAGAATTCCTTTAAGCTAGAGCTTCTTTCAGTAGAACACCCAAGAGAAGGAACTGTTTTCACATTTTGGTTCATGCATAGAACAAGAACATAACTGAAAAATAAAATTATTTGGAGCAAAAAAGACTCTGATGGGCCAAGTTCATGAATATTCTGCAATTTTTCCAGTTCTTTACTGTTTTCCTACTTCTTTTGCCAAATTAAGATAAGAACAACATTGATCCTGAAAACCGCACTGTGCTTGTTTCTTAGAGGGCTTTTTGTTGGTAAATTTCTTAGACAATACCACATGTTAGTTCTGATGGATGGTGCAAACAAAAAGTGTGGGAAAATGGAAGCGTTCCCGGGTGCTAAACCACAGCCGACGGTTTACCAAGTGCTCCCGGTTGATTTAGAATTGCTCGCTCACCTCTGCGTGTTGAAACTCTTTACGAACCAACAACAACAGTAAGCACAAGCTTTGAAGGTACCAAAGATTGCCACTTCGTGGTATCTGGAAAGAACTGATCTTCCGTCCTCATTGCACTCTTGCGTTTCTCAGAAATCTAGGCCTCTTTTCAAGCTCCCCGCAGTTGACGTTCGCAACAAAAGTTTCACTCTGAAACGAGATTCTCTCTTCAAGCTATATAATCATCGCATTCATGAACTTTCCCTCGAAAATCATTCCACGATCTCTCTCTCTCTAAGCCACCACCCTGTTGGATTTCAGGAGCCTTGCACCTCATATTGAAAGACTTAGTAAAAGTTCCATGTAGAAAACCCATCCTCAGTTGTGATCCCACGGTGCAATGTTGGGGAAGTTTTCAATTATCCTTCTGAACTCCTCCAATACCTTTGGGAATTTCATCCAATGTTGTACACTCTGGTCCCTCCATGCTTTAGTTTCTGTAATCATCCATCTATTCATTGTACTCTCATATCCATTGCCGACTGGAGCAAAAAAGGGGATTACCATTCACAGATAAGTTGCTTGGAAGTTGAATTGGGGGCTTTATAAAAAGTTATTTTACAGGTGAGTAGAATCAATCTCCTCAAGAAACTCAGAATAAATGGCTATATGTCTATCTGTGCCTTAAGAAACTAAAGCATATGAAGATCTAGATCATTCATTATAAGCAAAAGAAATCATCTATATAGAATTTTACTTCAACAAGTTCCACTGAGGGAGACATTCATCCAATAGCAATGAACTAGAAAATATAGCTCATTTATTCGACCACATTGTAACTGCTCTAATCTAGGGATAACATTCTACAAGACGATAGAATTTAATGGAGTTAATTTGAGTTGATCTTCGAACTTAGCTTTCTCATTAGAATCACCATATTTATGATTGTGATCCCCAAAGGAGAGCAGAGCATGGACCACTTTCACTTTCTTGCAAAAATGATCAAGTTTAGCCCAACATACGCAGCTTGCCTTGAAATGTCACCGCAGGTCAGGTCAGCCTACAAATGTCTTGAGTAGCTCATCAACTGCTATCAGGAAACCATTTTGCCATGAAAATATTCTGTCTCAAGTGCAAAACATGTTTGCAAATCACCGAGGTAAACTGCGGTCTGCTGTCATATTTCATCTCTAGATGCACAGCTGAGAAGAATACCTAGATGCCATGATAAGAACACATTGTTATTCCGACAAGGCAAGAACTTCGATGCATCATCCCATCTGACCATGGGGCCTAATTCTGCAATCACAGATAGCAAAGTCTTATATGTCATAAAACAGCACAGCTAGGATACTGAAGTTGTAAACTGCTAGTACCACATCAATGTTTATTAAGCTGCAATTTTTTTTGAAGAAAACTACTGGACATAAAAATAGTATAAAGGTGTATCCAAGTACACATGGCTCTCATCATTGCAAGGTCTAGACATAAAAAACACTTGTTTCCCATAATTGTCAAATAATGCATTATATTTCATTTAAGTTCAACTGTCAAACCCTGTCCAGCATCTTTGAGAAGCCCTCTCTACTTCGGTCATTGGCCTGGAAGGAGGAAGCTCTGAAGACTGACTATGGCTTTTGCAAACTGGAAGCCACAAACAAGATATAAGGTGTGCTTGCCAAGTAAGGAAGATTAAAATGTGTGGTATCCGGTATCCTACAGTAGCATTATGCATGTTTCTTACTGGGAGAATCTATCAGGATAAACTTAAGCATTCTGCCCTGCTTTAGCCTGAAAATAAAGCAGTGCTGCCTTGCTGCTACTTTTCCTCTCCTTTTCTCATACCGCCTTCATCCTTGTATATGTCGTTTCGATTTTGCTTGAGACTTGTGTGCTAATAATGATCAAAATTTCATCATGTACATCAACTTTGTACAAACAAATAAGCTGTTAATGCAAGTCAAAATTTGCTGAAGTTGGAGCTTATGTAGCAGAATATACCTTTAAGCCGTCCATGTCAGAGCCGGCATAAAAGCAGAGGATTCTGTTCACTTCTTTGTTCCCTCTTTATCTACACATCATTCTCTTCTGTCATAGATCAAAAGAGATGAAGAATCTTTGTGGGTGATGGCGACTTCCCCGCCCAGTTGAAGACACTGAAGAACATACTTCGGAATACAAGTACTTAATACCGTAGAGAAGCAACTGGCTATGTACTGAACCACCATGGTCAAACCACGATGGTTGTGAGCCCAAGGAGCCCAAGGAGACGTAAAAGACTCTATGATCCTCGAGAGGCAATGGCCAGGCCTATCATGATCCTCAATTCCTTCTTTTTTTTGGCCGACTTCATTTCTATATCGTATAGCAGACAGTGTTCCACACGAGATACGTCGAGTGTAGTGCCACTGGACAGTCTCGACTTAAAGACTAGGATAACCGAGTAAGGATGCGAAGTTCCGGTGATAAAGCATATATACTCAGCTGTTATATTTTAGATTCAACCGAAATGGTAAGTCTTCATCGTTCTCGCGCAAACTTCTCGGGGGGGGGGGGGGGGGGGGGGGGGGTGGTGTTGACATTGGCGACATTCAAGATGGAATTTAGTCTTACTAGCCCTTACCAAAAAATGTCAAAGAATAACAAATCGGAAATAAGTAGCATTTTATTGTCAAAGAGCATGTTCGAACATAATTATGGTAAACATTCAAAGAGTAATTTTAGAGTATAACAACTTTTAAAATTAGTGAGACGGAAAATCTAAAAAAAGTTATATCATGATTTATGCTCCTCACCACTACGAGACTGTTTTTTAGTTGACAACCACTACATACATGATTACAGTGTTATGGATTATTTTGATTATGATCTTACTTTACATATCTAGTCAAGGTAGGGGACAAGAGATGGTGTCAAGACAATATGAGCTGGGTTAGAAAAAGTTATATTGGCTATGAAGAAAGCAACCTTTTGAAAATTTTGGAACACAAGCCGGCTTTCATGGAGACACGGGATGTTTGGAAAACCATGGTATTTGGTTTTTAAGCAGTTACATCTGTAACGTAAAAGAGGTTTTAGAAATGGTAGAAGTGATACTCCTGCATAGGTCGAGTTAGAACGACGACTCACCCTTGGCCAAAAGGTGATTGAGAAGGGCATTGCAAATGATATGTCAAGTCTAATTTTCATCATTTTTTATACAATCTAAGCATGACGTCTTCTCCCTCTCTCTCTCTCTCTCTCAGTCACCATCGTCCTCGCTCTGACATCGTCATCATCTCACAACCAACGACGTCTAATTAAGCTTTATGAGCAGAGACATGTACACCACCAAAACCATCCCTGAAGAGGCATGTTGAGATTCTTTTACAACAAGTATAACAATTTTAGGTTCTTTTACCAATTCAAACAAAAACTCATATATATCATTCAAAAAGACAACTCAAAACATCAGTGATAAGATCAATCTAAGCATGAGTCTTCACTCTCTTGTTCGGCGCTCGCTCTCTCTCTCCCCTCCCCCAGGATCAGTCACCATCGTCTTCGCTCTGACATCGTCATCATCTCACTGTCACTGCCACTGCCGTCCAATTATACTTCGCATATAAAAAGGAGTTAAGAAGAGCCACGCACACGACCAAAACCATCCATGAAAAGGCATTTTCAAATTCTTTTACAACAAGTATAGCCATTTTAGGTTCTTTTACCAGTTCAAACCAAATCTCATACTGTATATCACAGAGGCATCCAAAAGGACAACTCAAAACATCAGTGATAAATTCAATCTAAGCATGAGTCTTCTCTCTCTCTCTTTTCCCGACGGATTGTGTCCTCGCTTGCATCTTTGAGCTATCACACTCATTCGCCAAAGCTAGTGTACAGTTTACACCATTGAGCCTTACGACCAAAGCTTGCTGGGCATTCTCAGTTCTTTCCCATCTTCAGATAACTTGCCAAGTTCGGTATTATTATTCTCAAAATGCAATTTCGTGGCACTTTAAGATGCCTTCTAAGGTTTGTTTATCAATTCTCATTCCTTGTTCATCATATTCATCATGCCTTCCAAGCTTGATGTATCAATTTTCGTGGCACTCTAAGATGGTAACTTCCAAACTACAGTATAGTGCCATTTTTCAGGGAAAAGCTAATCCACCTCAAACATGTGAAGTGCTCTCCAGAACAATGAACCACATTAAACTACGTCAATAAAAAACTTCTTTTATCTCAGGTACAATCCATAGCAACGGGTTGAGCATCCACAACACTGGGGACATGGGGACTTTGTACACCATCTGATACTGCAATCTTTGGGGCACTCTGCATACATCAAAGTTTGGCACATGTTAAGATCCAACTGGAACAAAGAAGTAGACAGATCATCAGCAAAAACAAACCACGGACATATGCGCGTGCACACACACACAATAGAGGTTGGTGGCTCTGCGGCATTCAGATGAACTCCACAGCCTGAAACATTTATGCGCTACGTGTTGGGGCACTTAAATCTTTTCTTTTCTTTTCACACTAAAACAAGAACAATAGATAAATGCACTAAAACATGGGAATTGCAACACCAAACAGCAATAAAGCTAACCAAACGAACACCAAAACAATGGCAATGCAGCACTACAGACTCCATAAACATAATCACTCTTATTTGCTAGAAGCACTTACATTGCGGATGTATGAACCAATT
This sequence comes from Escallonia rubra, assembly GCA_033065855.1. Lineage (NCBI taxonomy): Eukaryota > Viridiplantae > Streptophyta > Magnoliopsida > Escalloniales > Escalloniaceae > Escallonia > Escallonia rubra. The sequence continues at coordinate 217,389 of JAVXUO010000087.1, read as the reverse complement.
AAAGCAAACTCTGCTGCTCCACATGGTTTCAAAGATTTGCAGTTATCTACATTGGGTGTATCAAACCAGAGTTCTTATTACTAGTTGGTAAAAACATGCCAAGTTGAAAATTTTAATGTACATACATATAGCCAAGAACAGGGCTGGTGAAGTCTTTAACTCTAGTCTTTCCCGTCCCTAGCATAATTAAGCACATTTATCATTTTGAATCTTCTCTACTCTTTGTTCTAATTCTTGTCCTGTTTGTCTGTTCTAATAGTGGAATGTACTGGACAGTGCGACAAAAGCACCCCCAACCATAGACAAATGTACATTCGGGAAACCTTACAGTGTAGAAAAGGGATTCTATAATTTTCAAGGCAAGTAACAAAAATTGAAGAAGATAGTGTAGTGAACTGATCAACCAACTTTTTCCAAATCAAATCAATTCATTTGAATCATCTTTTCGGACTGCATACTCATAATTTTGACTGAATTTACGAGTCAAAGCCTTTGATGAATGTAACTTGATATCTCTGTTACAAAAAGGAAGCAGAAGCCAGTTAGAGAAGCTGGATCCTCGCGCTCCGGAGTGTAGCTAACTTATTATCAGGCAGCCAGAGTGGTACAAGCACAACAATTTACCCTCTAACAAGTGTCGAGTGTCTGCTAGTTGGGATTGTTAGTTGCTAGGAGACACAGACTACCATTATCCTTTATCGAGGAGGAGACAACTAGTACTGCAAGGTTAGAAAGCCCTATTTTGCGGTACTCTCCTCAAATGACCTGGAAGAAGACTCAATAACAGTCTCTCCTCACAACAGCACGAGACAATCCGGCATTAGGCCCTATCTGGTCTTCCTTTGCATCTAATTCACCGCCTTGTAGCAGTCGCTAAATAAGACTAGGCCTATTCAGCGAAGATCTGTCCCTAGTCGACCCAATGCTTAAGATAACATTTCAGACCGAAAACTTATCTCACATACCTTGCAGACCTGATTTTCCCACTGTGTAGCTGCTCTCAAGAATAAGGAACCTTCTTTGCAGAGTCAGGTGTTACGCCCAATTTCAGAGCTATAACGGGACCTTAAGAGTCAATACCCCTTCTGGTTTAGGTAAAGTTACATAGTATGCAGTCTCCTACCTTTCTCTGGCCTGTACTTGAACTCAAAATCCTGTTTACTAGATGTGAAGGAGTCTCCATCTTTGTTCTTTGCTCATGGTATGGCAACAGTTACTTTCTGTTCCATTCCTTGTATTGTGAACCAAAACTTACTACTGAATGTTGCTGCTGATGTTTTCTAAATCTACCTTGGTCGAGGCCTTGATGGTGCTAGTTGTTGCTTAGGCTTGCAGTAGTACTTGGTTCTATGACCCTGCCTATATCCAAATAGCCATATAGCTGCTGACTTGGACAGTTACAGTTCTAAAATCGCAGAAGGCAGCACCGGTGATGCAAAGCCCCAATTGAGTATAGCAATTTGATAAGGTACTAGGAGTAAATTAACGAAACATACATACCGAGGAAACAAAGTGGCAGGTCATGATAACTCCATCACTTGAGAAGTCGCCTCTAGCGCGGGCAACAAAGTGAGCAGAATGCAAGAACTCAGCCCGGTAATAAGTTAGCTCACCGTCCACATAGGTGTCTCATATAAACGGCTCAAAGACGTGGATGCTGATGTTGCGCCGTTCATCATCCTCCAGCATTGAGGGGTCTATGCGGGTGCCGGGCTCAGGCTCAACGGCTACAGGGCTGCCAGTACGGACAAGGCATAGCATATTGTCCCCTAGGTGCGCCAACGCCACCGAGGGGTGTATTACAGGGAGACGAGCGCGGAGTTTTGCCTCCATTTCGCTGGAGATAAATATTCTCTGGTCGAACAGCTGGAAATCCTCGTTTTCATCCTCTTCCATGTTGCTCTCGCTCTTGGTCTTGGCCTTACTAAATGCTACCGGAGTCCGGTACATCCAAGCATATAGGACATCGTCTACAAACACGGCTGTGCTACTGAAATTATAGGCCAGAGCACGATGATTGGCCAGTTGACTCCAAAGACCAGTATCAAGATCATACGCATAGATGTCGGAGCTCAGGCTAGAAAGAAAGACCTTCCTGCCCACAACAGCGTGACCGATCATACAGACTCGCCACGTTGACGAAGGGATAGGCAGACACTTCCACTCGTTCTTAACGGGGTCGAATTCTTCAAATCGCGATGTGCTGCCGCGAATGACAAAACTCGACCCCGCGAGTGCATAGATCTTTCCGTAGGCAGCAAACGCGTAGCATTGAGGCTTTCCAGACGCCATCGGCGGAGCGGGTTTCAACAACTGTGATGGGTGATTGCAAAAAGTGTCAGCTGTGATGCTACTGATATCCAGTGTGTAGACACTATCGGGGTAGCAGGCATCAGATACCTTTGAATTCAAGCAATGATTTTCGTCCCTCCACTCGCAGAAGAGTTGGCCCCCCAAAAAGTACAACTTATTGTCCAGTTCCACGCAGCACTGTCCTGCTGGGTACTCATATGCTGGGAACTCCATAATGGGGTAAATATCCTTGGCGTTTTTCAACTCATCTTGGGGATTATTGGGAGGAAAAGGAATGGGATTTGGCATGTCTATGGCGTAGAGAGCGTGATGCATGGGGCCGTGGGAGTACATGAAGTAGAAGAACAACAGCTTCCTATTTTCGGCATCCTCCTCCATGGGAGACGCCGCTACTGACAGGAACTGCTCTCGATGCCGAATCGACGATCGTGACCGTGACCTACGCTGTCCGGGAGATGATGGTGAAGGCGCCGGAGATTCATGTGACGACCGGGAGAGAGACCTTGAACGCCGAGGCAACGACCGGGAGAGAGGCCTTGAACGCCGAGGCGGTGAGGGAGACATCGTACTCGGCGGCTGTACTTCTCGGATTTAGATAGATCCTAGGAGTAAAAAAAAAGCTGCAGACGGGAATGACAATGGGTCGGGTCGGGTACGGATCTTATAAAATCCGAACCCGCATCGGCAGCTCAATAGACGAGCCCGACTCCGCCCCGCCCCGCCGTCGGGTCAAGCAACACAAATACCATCCCCGGCCTAAAAAAATCCTATCCTGCCCCGATCCGCCCCGAAACAATCTGTTTTGTTTTTTTTTTTTTGCCGAGCCAGAAGTCACCACCGGCGACCACACCGTCGTCAATATCTGCAGGATAGCAACACACCCAACTCACCACCAGTCCGTGCATGGGTCAATCTAAACAACCACGAAAGACCCACCATCAGCCACTAAATTCAGTGTCCAATCCCGAAACTCACCTACAACAAACCCAGATCCACAAGGTATCAAAAGAAAAAGTCAAGAAACCTAGATCTAACACACCACACAAAAACCCAGCAACCAAAAGCTTCGTGAACGGTGGATGGGTAGAAGTGATGAGGTGGTCAGTGGAAGGGTTAACCGTGCGCAGCGCCGGCGCAGAGAAGAGAAAACGGTTGTGCTAATGCGCAATTGACAAGGCAGCGCGAATGCTGTTGCTTGTTTCCTCATGGTACGGTCTATATATCTGTCTCCATTCAGGGTTTTTGTGAACTATTTATATGACCAAAATGGAGGGCTACGATCACATCTTATGATCGGATTTAAGATTTAGATAAAAATATACAATAGCGGGGCGGGTACGGGTCGGATACCGGGGCGGTTATACTGGATATCAAATCCGACCCGTACCTGCTGCGGATTTAGCATTTAGTGTTAATTACTCACGGCACCCCTGAGATTTTGTCATTGTATTACACAAAACCCATTTCCGTTAGGGAACCGTCAAAAAAATTTAGGGTAACACAAATTTATTATGATATACCAAAAATGCCCTTAGATCTTCCCCTTTCTTTCTTCCGTGCAGAATCACCGGCGACTCCAGATTCCGCCCAAAGCACACTAAGAAAACAAGGTGTTCATGGATCTGCGCCCAGATCTGGGTTTTTCTTCCTCTCTTTCTCTCTCTCCTGAGATCCAACAAAAGTACCACCATCACAGCTATGAAACTCCGCCGATCCACCACCACTACAGCCGCTAGGACTAACTCCACAGCATCCGGGTAGTATATGGGTCTTCTCCGATCGCCAGATTCAGGCAGCGGCGCCGAAATACCACTGCCTCCATCGCATATTCAGTCGTCACCGGCCACCGCCACCGCAAAAATCACCAATTTTCAAACTACACAAAAAATAATTCAAATAAGGAGAGTTAGAGAATGAGGTTGAAGGTTGTTCTCAGGTGCCGCTGGGTGAGTTCGGAGACCAACGACGCTGCTGCTAATGGTTGGTGATTCGGATTTGGACGGAGGTGGTTAGGTTCGGGCTGTTTCCGACCATTTTGGTTGGCCGTGTTCGAAGACTCTTGACCGTTTTGGTTAGGTTTGGGCTGTTGCCGATTTCTACTTGTGGTTTCTTGGCCGACGGTTGTTTCCCGGTAGTGTTGAACCTTTCCCGGCATCTTCTCGATCTCTGGTGGGTCTCTTGGTTGTATCGTTGTTGCGTTTGGCATGGATTTACGTTTGGGTCTCTTGGCTGTTGCTTCCGGCAACCATCACCCGCACTTCGCCGGTGATCGGTTACTCGCCTCGGCTATCATTTTCCCGGCCGATGATCTGCGCCGGCTGCCCCGCCCCCAAATCTGCGCCCAGATCTTGGTTGTCTTCGCGGAGTGGTGGTGGCCGGCACTTGTGGTTCATGGTGATGGGGGCGGTGATGGGTCATGGTGGCTACGGTTGGTGGCCCGTGGCTTCACCGGCAGTGGGTGTGCAGTCCAAAGGGTGCTGTCGGCGTGTGTGTGTGTGTGTGAGAGAGAGAGAGAGAGAGAAGGGGTAAATTAACTTGTTTATCAGGGGTATGACCGTCCTTTCATTAATTTTGTTAACTCTGTTAACCGAAAAATAGAAATGTGTAGCTTAGTGTAATTTTCAAAAGACTGGGGGGTCCGTGTGTAATTTAGGGTAAACCTCAGGGGTGCCGTGAGTAATTAACCCTAGTATTTAACTACCATACCCACCCCGCAACTCGGTTTTAAAAAACCCCGCTCCTATGGAATCGGGGCGGATCGGATATCCGCCGGGCGAGGATCAAATTGCCATCCCTAGCTACAGTTTTATAAGCTGCACCCTCTTATAAAGTTGAGATCACGTTGTAGTCACGTGTCGCCTGCTTCTATCACAAGACACCCTCGTAACACAAAAACAAAAATACTCTATCCCTTCCACATAAAGTAATCAAATTTTTTTTTTTGTACGCAGGTAAATGATCTTAGATATATATTGTATATTTCTCATTCTAACCTTGTGAGAGAGGAGGGGAAGGAAGTGAGAAAATGATAGTGAAATGTTAAATGTGGAAAGAAAAATAAATAAATAAAATTGAAAAAGTGAGTTAAGATAGACAAAATGAGTTGATTGAGAATTAAATGTTGAGAAAGAAATAAAATAAAAAGAAATATAAAAAGAGAAATATGTAAAAGTACTTACAAAATCGTCTTAATTTGAAAAGTGAACAATTTTTTTTAGGATGACCTTAAAAGAAAATAAAAATTAGTTGGAGCGAAAAAGACTTGTGATGGGCCAAGTTCATGAATATTCTGCATTTTTTCCCGTTCTTTTCAGTTTTCCTACTTCTTTTGCCAAATTAAGATTAGAACGGCATTGATCCTGAAAAGGGCACTGTGCTTGTTTCTCATAGGGCTTTTTGTTGGTAAATTTCTAGACAATACCATATGTTAGGCCCTGTTTGACACTCCTTTATTTTTCCAGTTTTGAAAATTGGAAAAAAAAAAAAGTTGCGTTCAGTAATTATTTTTTTTTCAGTTAAAAAAATCAGTTTTTAAACTGAAGAAGAAAAAAAAACCTCAAAAATGAGTTTTTTTTTCAGTTTTGGATTTTTTTTTTTAGACCACCACCATCCTACTGCCGGTAACCACCGTCACCGGCTGCCGGAGGCCAACTCCGGCCACCACCGCCGACGGCTACCGGTGGCCAACTCTGGCCACCATCTCCGGCGACTGCTGGCGGCAACCTCTGGCCACCACCGCTGGCAGCCACCGTCCGCCATCGCTATGCCCCACTACCGCCACCGCAAACCACCACAAAAAAATAAATAAAAATTAAGCTACTCTTAATTTTTTTTTTTAGAAACTGAAAGCAAAAAACAAGTATTGTCAAACAGAACCTTTGTTCTTATGGATGGTGCAAACAAAAAGTGTGGGAAAATGGACGCGTTCCCGGGTGCTAAACCACAGCCGACGGTTTACTAAGTGCTCCCGGTTGATTTAGAATCGCTCATTCACCTCCGCGTGTTGAAACTCTTTACGAACCAACAACAGTAAGCACAAGCTTTGAAGGTACCAAAGATTGCCACTTCCTGGTATCTGGAAAGAACTGATCTTCCGTCCTCATTGCACTCTTGCGTTTCTCAGAAATCCAGGCCTCTTTTCAGAAGTCTGCAGCCTCTTTTCAAACTCCCCGCTGTTGACTTCGCAACAAAAGTTTCACTCTGAAACGAGATTCTCTCTTCAAGCTATATAATCATCGCATTCATGAACTTTCCCTCTAAAATTATTCCACGATCTCTCTCTCCAAGCCACCACCCTGTTGGATTTCAGGAGTCTTGCACCTCATATTGAAAGACTTGGTAAAAGTTCCATGTTGAACACCCATCCTCAGTTGTGATCCCACGATGAATTGTTGGGAAAGTTTTCAATTATCCTTCTGAACCCCTCCAGTACCTTTGGGAGTTTCATCCAGTGTTGTACACTCTCGTGCAATGACAACACATTTGAAGGCCTTCCACCTCCAGATAAGATGTCATCATTTGATCTCTCCATGCTTTAGTTTCTGTAACCATCCATCTATTCATTATACTCCCATATCCATTGCCTACTGGAGCAAAGAAGGGGATTACCATTCGAAGATAAGTTGCTTGGAAGTTGAATTGGGGGCTTTATAAAAAGTTGATTTACAGGTTAGTAGAATCAACAACCCCAAGAAACTCAGAATAAATGGCTATATGTCTCTATCTGTGCCCAAAGAAACTAAAGCATATGATCTAGATCATTCATTATACACGATAGAAATCATCTACATAGAATTTTACTTCAACAAGTTCCACTGAGGGAAACATTCAGCCAATAACAATGAACTGGAAAATATAGCTCATTTATTCGACCACATTGTAAGTGCTCTAATCTAGGGACAACATTCTACAAACAATAGAATCTGATGGACTTAATTTGAGTTGATCTTCGAACTAAGCTTTCTCATTAAAATCACCATATTTGTGATCCCCAAAGGAGAGCAGAGCATGGAATCACCGGTAAACTGCGCTCTGCTGTCATATTTAATCTCTAGATGCACAAGCTTAATAGATGCCATGATAAGAAGATGCAAGCAGACAAAAATTGGAAAACATTCATAACACAAATGAATGAAGAGTCACTTACCAGCGAGTAACAAGACATGTTATTCTGACAAGGCAAGAACTTAGATGCATCATCCCATCCGACCATGGACGTTTTGCCTAATTCTGCAATCATAGATGGCAACGTCTACTTTGTCATACTAAAACAGCACAGCTAGGATACTGAAGCTTTAATTGCTAGTGCCACATCAATGTTTCTTAAGCTGCAAATATTTTTGAAGAAAACTACTGGACATAAAAATAGTATTACATAAAGGTCTATCCAAGTACACAAGGCTCTCATCATTGCAAGGTCTAAACATAAAAAAATAATTGCTTCACATAATTGTCAAAGGAAAGCATTATATTCCTTTTAAGTTTCCGTCATACCTTGTCCAGCATCTTTGAGAAGCCCTCGCTACTTCGGTCATTAGCCTGGAAGGAGGAAGCTCTGAAGACTGACTTTTGCAAACTTGGAATCACAAGATATAAGGTGTGCTGCTACTTTTCCCAAAAGAAGAAAGTAAGAAGTTTCCATCGCAAAGCGGACAACATTCCTCTCGCGATACGTCTAGTACGGGTGTGAGTGTTAGTACGAGTGCAAGTGGACATTCTCGACCTGAAGATGAAATTTTTTTCCATGATGAATCATTTTCTCCCCGTGGTGAACCGGCAATGATGAGTCTTTACTGCTCACGCCCTAACTTTCCTACTTCACGACTTTTCGAACTAATAAGGCGAAAATACTCCGGAAAAGTTCTATTACGATATATGTTCCTCACAATCGGGACACCATTTTTCAGTTAAAAACTTCAACGTACATGACTATAGTGTTTTGGTTACGAGCATACTTTAGATAGTTATCTAACTGAGGTTGGGAAAAATAAATAGTGTCAAGACTATTTGAGCTGTGATGCATATCGTCCAAGTGATAAAACTAGGAAAATTATTTTGGCTATAATGAAAGCGATTATTGATAATATTCTAAATGGTGATTTCATGGAGATGCGGGGCGATTGGAGAACTATGGAATTAGGTTTTTAAACAGTTATACATCTAAGGTAAACGAGGAATCAAAAGTCGTGAAAGTGACTCTCCTGCATAGGTTACGATGATGTCGATATTTTTTTATTCAATTCTTTTGGTCCCAAGTAGTGATCAGATTTCTGGGTCGTCACAAACAAAATATCAGGAGCTTCCACCGAATTTACAAAAGCTCTACACGGTTATGAAAACTTCCATTATGCAAATTTCCAATTCTGGCATCGGTCGAGGAACGTTTGATCATATTATGAGTCATAGATCGTTGTGGCAGTTTCGTACTTTAATAAGGTTTTGGTCGATCATATAGATACTATAGAAAGGGTGAATAGTCGAAAAACCTTCTACTTTAGATTGGCAAATGCAAATACCACTCAATTTGCTTTTCGATGGTCTCGTCAACCGATATTGTGGCCAGATTGGAAGGGCATACCCCAAAAATCGATTTTTTTTTTGTGGTTTATGTGAGATATTGTTTACATTGGTAATGTGGATTCGACAGGAGATATTAGTAAAAAAATCTCACATAAACCACAAAAAAAAATCAATCTTTGGGGTATACCCTTCCAATCTGGCCACGATATCTGTTGACGAGACGATCAAAGGGCGAATTGAGCGGTATTTGCTGCCAATCTAAAGTAGGAAGGTAAGATATGTATTCCTCTTGCAATATCTTGGGCAATTTTTCGACTATTCACCCTTCCTATAGTATCCATATGCTCGACCAAAACCTTATTAAAGTACCAAACTCGTTTCTTCCAGTGCCACAACGAAGTATGACTCATAATATGATCAAATTTTCCTCGACCGATGCCAAAAATAAAAATTTGCATAATCGAAGTTTCCATAACTGTGTAAAGATCTTGTAAATCCGGTGAAAGCTTCTGATATTTTGTTTGTGACGTCCCATAAATCTGATCACTACTTGGGACCAAAAGAATTGAATAAAAAATGATCGACATCAGATTAGACATGTCATTTGAAACGCCTTTTTCCAACACCTCTGGATCAAGTCTGAGCAACGATAAGTCATCGTTTCCACTCAACCTATGCAGGAGAGTCACTTCCACGACTTCCGATTCCTCGTTTACCTTAGATGTATAACTGTTTAAAAACCTAATACCATAGTTCTCCAATCGTCCCGCATCTCCATGAAAGCCACCATTTAGAATATTATCAATAATCGCTTTCATCATAGCCAAAATAATTTTTCTAGTTATATCGCTTGGACGATATACACCCCAGCTCAAATAGTCTTGACACCATTTATTTTCTCCAACCTTAGTTAGATAGCTATCTAAAGTATGCTCGTAATCAAAACAACCCAAAACACTACAATCACGTACGTTGAGGTTTTTAACTGAAAATTTGTGTTCTGATAGTGAGGAACATATATCGTAATAAAACTTTTCCGGATTATCTGCTTACTAATTTCAAAAGTCGTTGAAGTAAGAAAGTTAGGGCGTGAGCAGTAAAGACTCATCATTTTCGGTTCACCACGGGGAGAAAATGATTCACCGTGGGAAGAAATTTCATCTTTAGGTTCAAGTCGAAAATGTCCACGAACACTCAAACTCACACTCACACTAACATCCCAGCTATCATGAACCAGCAAGTCTGGAAGGACAACTATAATGTTAATAGCAAAACTAAAATGTTAATCGCTATTAAAAGAAACTCTCCAGATGATGGGAGTAAATAGTCAAAATACTGAAGATGCAGAATCTAAATCAAATTAAACCCACATCAAACTACCCGCATAAATTCTTATGTGGACCAATTAAACATATAAAAATAGAAAGAATCAAAGCCATCAGGCCAAAATGTTAAGATAAAGAGGAATAATCCTTTTCCTAGCCGTCTAACCTCTTCTCGGAATCGTACCGGTAAAGAGTGGGATTGCTACTTATCACGAAAACCCATTTAACAAACCCAACCAAAATAGTATAAAAAAAAGAGCAAAAGAAGATCATTAATTGAAGAGAAATATTACTAGAAGATAGAGATGTTGTCGGCGAGTAGGTGGAGCCAGCGACGGCGAGAGGGTTTTCCGGTGAAGGAGACAGCCAGTGATGCTGCGGCGAGAGTCACTCGAACTCGACGGTGGTCGAGTCACGGGTAGAAGGAGGAGAAAGGCCTTCGAGAGAAGAGGTGGAAAGCTGAAGGGATGTTTGAAAATGAGGCTGAAGTGAAATCCGAAGACTTAGGTAAGCAAAAACATTCCAGCTATCATGAAGCAGTAACGTTTAAACCAAACATCGTCTGAAAGGACAACAAAAATATGCAAGTTTTTCAATGGTCAAAGTTACCAAACCAATCGAGATTATGGGAGCACAACTCAAAATGAAATTAACGAGTGGGTGAAGCGAAACCTCAACCGACCAGTTATTCAGCTTCGGCTTCCCAATATTTTCCATCAGTACACAGCATTTACACAAAAGTCACGAGATTAAGTGTCTAGATCTTGAAGCTTAAGGGTGGAACAGAGAGTTCTTACAACCAAATCAGAATTGCGGAGCGAAACGGCAAAAACAGAGGCCATACCTGAGAAGAGCAGAGTTCCACCGGCGAGGTACCCAAGTGAATGAGCTAGGGTCCGCGTGGAGAAGCGGCGCCAGCGGAGTTGGTTGTGGCCGGGTCGGGCGATTTGAGAAGGGTGGGGTGTAATGGCGTGCGGCGGCGCGGGGTGACAGGGGGGTGGGGCACGGTAGGAGGAGCCGCGGAGCCGGCGGTTGTAGGAGCGGCAAGTGGGAAGAGGGTGTTGGGCTGCTGGAGGAAGTGAGAAGAGGGTGTAGGGGGTGTTGCCATATAATAAAACTAAGGGCTCACGTGTTGTACTTGCTGAAAGGCATGGATTGATTGTAGTAACACAGAAAAGGAAGGTATTGGGACAAGAAAAAGTAGCTCTTGTGCTATAACACTCATCTGCTAAAGCTAGTTTACAGCTTACGCCATTGAGCCCTGTGCATAGATCCAGCACATTCATGGCTTACACTAGGACTCGGACAAATAATAATGCTGAAGCCTAAAACCAAGAAAGCCAAACCGGAAGACAACCATGACCACAGCGTGCTGGGCATTCTCAGTTCTTTCCCATCTTCAGATACATGCCAACTTCAGTATTACAGTGATGGTAAAGTCAGTAAACTTAAGGATGCCTTGTAAGGTGTGCCCATCCATATTCATTTATTGTTTATCATTATTCAAGCATTTTAAGGTTCGTTTATCGGTTCTCGTGGCACTTTAAGATTTTAACTTTCAAAATACATTATTGTGTTATTTTCTAGGAAAAAGTTAATCCAAAGGAAGAAGCAAAGTTAATACAAAGTGCCGCAAACTGGAGTCAATCCAGATCCTCAGGTCCATTACAATCAAGGCCAAAAGATCCTTTGGAGATAAATAATAGAGGATAACATATAATTTAGGATGCTCTACCGTGGCACCTCAACTCGAATATGTGAAGTGCTCCAGAGCAATGAACTAGAAGCACGTTCCTCACCCTCGTTTCCCAGTCTAGTCTTCTCCCTTTTTCCCTCCTTTTTTCTAGTCGTCTTACCTCCCCTCAGGATTTATATGTACAAGATTAGGCTTGCTAATTTTGCAAACGATACGTTAAAAGTCTTCTTTCTTCGATGTGTGTCCAGTGGTCATCATCACGGATCGCCGTAGAATATGGAGAGTAAGTGTAACGCAGAAGTTCCAATAACAAGTAGCAAAATTGTGATGGACCACTTATTAAGTTGTAGAAGTTCAAATCAGAGAGTTCTTGTTACTAGTTGGTAAAAACATATTAAGTTGAAGATTTTAATGTACATACCCGAGAATAGAGCTGGTAAAGTCTTTTAACTTAACTTAGAAGATTAGTGACATAAAATTTTCACAAGCCACACGCATATAGCTATTATTCTTCCTTCACTATTTCCCACAAAGTTTAGTTTAGTCTTTCCCGTCCCTTACATAATCTGCCACAATTATCATTTTGAATATTCTATTCTCTTCGTTCTAATTCTTGTCATGTTTGCTTGTTCTACCATTATTGTTCATCAAGGGTAATCCTATCTCTTTTGCTCAAATTTTTTTCATTCCCGTTTGATACATCGGTCGATTTTTTTTAGTCCAAATTATTAATCCAACACCACCACAAGATTCTGTTTGCTTCACTGATCACAACACCGCCAACCACGCCACCAAATTCTTCTCCACGCACCACCCAAAGTTTCTGACATCATATCCACGCGCCACCCCTAATCCACGCATCTTGACGCGTCCCCACACGCCGTCACGTGCCTGGATCTCTAGAAAGGTTCTAGGCTGACCCACAACCCGTCTGCCCGATTCGACCCTACCCTGCTTTTGACCATGTTTGTTGTTTCTGGTTCACTTAGACCGTTTATTTTCTTTTGACCGGTTCACTTGGTTTTGACCTCATTTTTCTCAGGTCCATATCTGGTTCCCACCATATTTTATCATTCTGAACTTATTCCTGCCAACCGTTTGCTCAAATTCCGTTCATATCATTTGTTTTTTGAGCCTCTCGTTTGGTTCCTTTATCTCTTGCTTATCTTTTTGCTTGGTGGTTGCAATGGATCCCGCTCAGCCTATTTCTATCATTCTTGATGGTCTAATCACATTTGTGGGCCCAAGCCATGCGTAGCTTCATCAAAAGTAAGAAAATTGTGGCGCTACCTTACTGGCAATATTACCATACACGTCCAAACTACAGGTGAAAACCAAAATTCATTGAACGATTTGAGGATTAGGATAGCAAAAATCATCAGATAACATGCAATTAAATGGAGGTTTATCTGGTGCAATCAATCAATTGTCAAGTTTAATTGATAACGATAAGTACTTTTTCAAAATAGCATATGTGTATTATAACCGTCAAATTCATGAAGATTTAAAATTTTTACATGGTTTCACTTGGGTCACCCTTGGTTAATAGGGGTATTTTATTTTAAAGACTATTCGGTTTTCTTACTCTTTTATGTAATAGTTGTACATATCTAATCCTTCGTCTAATATTAATATTTATGTGGGACATATCACTGAATACTCTAAAACTTATGGAGAATTTAAAACTTAGCAACATTTGCTCTTTGAGATTGCTTAAGTTTTAAAGAAATCTTACTTCTTCATAAGCTTTATTATAACTTTAGTCTTTTGCACCAATCTTCTTAAAATCGAACATGTTACGTACAATATGAACAAAAAATTCAAAACCAATTAAATTGGATCCCCACGAAAAATTTTACTCCAACCGACTGAAGAATAATTTGTGACAAGCTGAGAATAAGTTTATAGAATAAAAGAGACCGAAAGGTGAATTAGTTATAAAAATCATTTACCCTTCGTAAACAAGTACAAAAATGGGAAGCCTGGGTGGCCCCACGCTGGTAATGGTATTACTGAAATGTTGGTGCTAGATGTCAGAGTATGAGGGTGGTAATATATGCAATTATACGAGTGATCACTCATGCTAATTACGATAGTGATAATTGTTGTGGTAAAGAGATTTGTAATAGTTGTGACAACTGTGATTGTAGTGGTGTTGGAGTGTAGTATGTTGATGCTTGTGGTGGTGATAGTTGTAACACAATGGTGGTAGTGCAAGAGGTGACGGTAAGGTGTTTCGAGATAACACAAAATACATTATAGTACTATTATAGTACTGATTGATAAGTTATGATCTAAATATGGATTGAACAAGTGATGAACCTAAAAAGCTGACGATAGAAACATGAAAGTGCACTGATGGGCAAAGTTATGGCAATGGCAGGTGACGGTAACTGCATTTGTAGTGGCAATGATAGCGTTAAGGTATTTGGATGTAGTGTCAGTGTAGTTTTAGGAGTTTTTTCCCTTAATAACCCATTTTTAATACTTAATTACCTCTTTACCCTATTTTGAACCTTATTTACCTATCTAACCCACTTTTGAAAAATGTGGTTTCAAACCACGTTTTCAAAGGAAGAAAACGTGGTTTGAAACAAAGATTTCTTTTGAAAACATATGAAATCTCTGTTTGAAACAAAGATTTCAAAAGATTTCCTTGAAAACGTGGTTTGAAACCACGTTTTCTTCCCTTGAAACCACGTTTTTCAAAAATGGGTTAGATAGGTAAATAAGGTTCAAAATGGGATAAAGAGGTAATTAAGTATTAAAAATGAGTTATTAAGGGAAAAAACTCATAGTATTAGTGGACAGGTTACGCCGAGAATTTTAAACGGACAAACGATGAACTTAAATAATAACATAATGGTTTTAGGTTAGTTCTACTAGAAATTTGAAAGTACATAAATTCTATTCAGGACTAAGAGCAGTAAAAGAAATTTCTCTAGGATGATTTTTATCTTCCGGTTTTGATTTTTGTCCCACATTTTGATTCCTTAAAGTTTATCTAATTAGGCAAGATGACGTTTTTGTGGTTAACAAATTTGTAGCCCCAGGCTACTCTAATCTAGATATTTTCAATGGTATTTTCATTAAGTTATGTTACCAAATTGATAGAAACACTTTCAACAGTATTTTTTATTTTTCTTTTTTATTATGCACGGGACAAAAGACACACGGGACGAGTTTCTAACGAAGAAGAGAGTGAGTGAATTTGACATTTATGCTCACATTAAGTTGAAGTCATCGCAAGTAAATAAGTTATGACACTCTTTACTAGATTAAATTCACAAAAAACCCAAAAGTAAGGATAAAATTATTGACTTTCTTTTCTTTCTAAAATCATATTGGTTCCGGATATATCATGGCTATATGCTTGTGATTATATTTACGATGCTCCAAATATTAAGCTAAAATGTTTGAATTCAAGTAAATAGTAGTACGAGATTATCGCCATATGCTAGGGATGGCAAAAAAATCCGAACCCACAGAATTCCGCCCCGCCCCGTTAGGAGCGGGTTATTTTGACTTTGACCGGGGCGTGGGGCGGGTATGATTTTTTTTTTTAAAAATCCGCAACGGGTTAGGGCGGGTATGGTATTTAGTCTAGACGCCCCGCGACCCGCCCCGCCTCGCTATATTAACCCTATTCATCTTTTAATCATAGCCGTCCATCCCACACATATATAACATGCCCTTTAGCCCTTATCAGCCCCCATTCCCCAAAACCCTATTTTTCAATCAATCTCTCTCTGCCGACAACAATGGTGCCGCACCGCCGTCGCGCCTCATCTTCTCTCCCTCTCCTTCGCACCGTCGGTGAGACGGCGACTGACCTGCGAGGATGCGACTATCGACTGAGCTGCGCCGTCGCGATTGATGTTACTGCATCGTGCCGCACCGCCGTCGCGCCTCATCTTCTCTCCCTCTCCTTCGCACCGTCGGTGAGACGGCGACTGACCTGCGACGATGCGACTGTCGACTGACCTAACGGCACCGTCGGCGACTGACTCAACAGCCAGCCATCAGCAAGCCGTGATCTAGAAGAAGTGATCTGCTGCCAATTTCACTGCCGTGATCTACTGCCAATTTCGCATCGCTGTGGGGCGGGGCGGGGCGGTCATGGGTTTTTTAAAGCATTTTAGGATCGGATATGGATTTGAGATTGTACAACCCGGTGCGGGGCGGGTGCGGGGCGGAGTGGGATTTCAAGGGTAGCGGGGCGGGTGCGGATCTTATAAGATCCGCATCCGACCCGCCCCATTGCCATCCCTACCATATGCTGTCACAAAAGCCATCCTGTCTATATGACTTTTTTTTTTTAATTAGAACGTTAACATTTCATTAGTGAGTAAAAACTGACCATACTAAATCATGCATTCTACCTTTGTTGTTAAAGTACACTATTGTAATGCTACTTTTCGAAAAGTTCTAATCAGAGTCAATCTTCTACGTAGTATAGTTCTTGCCGGCAATTCAAACAATCATAGTCAACAATTATAAAGTACCTATAGGAATAAATTTTGGAAAATATTTGAGAAATTAGAGAACGTCATGTGCGTTGAACAGGTCCCTTTGCTACTATTAATAAAAATAATAGTGGCATGCCCATTATATTTGACATCGCGTTCCATTACATATATTATGTGCTACAAATACCTCTAAGCGTCGCAACTACGTACATATTAAGCCCACGACTTAATACTAGAACAGCAGTGTAGTAAAAGTTTCAGTAGCACGCACCATCGGAACAGATCAGTGAGAAACGAGGGGAATCACAAGTACCAGTCAAACACTAATATGTCCACATCTTTCTCTGATACAACTTCAGAAATGAGCCAAGAGAAGATTCTCCAATCACTACTAGTCTGCCACTAATATGTGCATCTCTCTCGATAGCTACACCTTATATCCCTTCCGTTTTCCAAAAATCCAAAGGTCGCTTCACACACCTATTCCACCACAAAAGCAGCACTCACCTGCAAAGATCATAAAAGAGTTTACCGCGAAGGCCATGATTTCTCTTAAAACTTAAAACTATTGCTTTCTAACTATTAAATGTAATCGTGTAATCAGAGTAAGATAGTTGATTTTGTTGTTTACCTATACCGCAGTGGTGTTAATTGCATCTTCACTCGCGATTCGTTTCATACTAGAGTTTACATAGTACCATCGGGTAAAGACAGCTTATCTCATGTTCAATGAAGCTGAGTTCGGCATAATTTCTTTCCGAGCTATCTTGTGGCGACACAACGGGTTTTCCTATGAGCGTAATATTGGCATGATCAAGGGCATTTCTGACAAACCGGACAAGATGGGCCGCCGAACCAGGATCGTAAGAATGTTTGTATAGTACCTTATGCAGATATGTGTTTGGTTGAATCTTTGTCTTCCGGCCCTTGACGAATGCTCCGAAAAAGTTGTTGGACCATTTCACTTTTCTCAGAAAGACTCAGATGATTATACTTCTTCCGAATCTCGTGAAAAAATGGCAATGCCTCCTCCATGGCCAAATATATGTATGATCCGCAACCAAACATCTATTATTAATTACAAACTCACAGTTCGCCATTACGTCGCGAAAGTTCCTGAACTCCCAGTCAGGAGGCCTCATGGGTTGAGATTTAGAAGCCCGCAATACCTCAACTTTGAGCTTCTCTTGCTTGCTCTTCTTTTCGAGAATCTCCTAAAAAATGACATGGTACAAGCCCATTATGTCGTACGCCATGGCTTCTTTCTTTGATGTTGACACTGAGCGGGACTCCATATTACTGTAGAGTAGGAGAACTTAACTTCACTATCTTCTTTTGTATTTAGAAACGGCCTCTCAAACTTCAAGTCATAATTCTCCGTTAAGTGAAAACCACCATGAGTTCCCCCTTTCTCTTGAAAGTTGAAGACCGCTCTCAAAATTCCTCGAATTATTCTTTCAGTGTCTTCCGTGGGGAGCTATTTTGAGTCAAGCACATTGTTCTTCGGCAGCCAAACATACAAAGTTAAATCGTAAAAACTAAAATCTATAACAGACTTCCTAGCATCGTTAACTCTTTTGTGCAGAAAATCAGAGGGTGGTTCCGAACAGAAGTCAAAGTGTATTTTCTGATTATTTGTGCCTCTCACAACCTCAAACTCTACTAGTTTTGGTCGATAACATACCAACTTAAGCTTTTTTTGCTGTCGTTGCTCCTCTTCTTCACGCGGAGGTTGCTCACTTTTTTCGGAAGAAAGAGAGAATGAGAAAGGGAGAGTTTTAAGTTTCTTTGGTCAGTCTATTAAGACAGCCGACGTTCGTATTAATTAGACGGCAACCAGTGAGAGAGAGAGGGAGAGAGAATGAAGACGACAAGACTGAACTTTGCTTAGTCCACCGTGTATGACACGCCTTTTTGTATGAATTAGCCTTAGCCTTAGACTAGACAAGACTAGCCTTAGATTTAATTTTTTGTTTCTATGGTCCGTTTACCAAGATAGCCGACATTCGCATTAATTGGATGGAAACTGGTGAGAGAGAGAATGAGAGAGAATGAGGACGACTAGACTGAGTTTTGCTTAGTCCACCGTGTATGACACACCTTTTTGTAAGAATTAGCCTTAGGCTTAGACTAGAGAAAACTAGTCTTCGACTTGAATTTTCGTTTCTTTGGTCAGTCTACTAAGACAGCCGACGTTCGCATTACTTGGACGGCAACTGGTGAGAGAGAGGTAGAGAGAGAGAGATAGAGAATAAGGACGACTAGACAAAATTTTGCTCAGTCCATCGTGCATGACACGCCTTTTTGTGAGAATTAACCATAGCCTTGGACTAGACAACTACTTTAAACTTAAATTTTTGTTTCTTAGGTCAGTCTACCAAGACAGCCGACATTCACATTTATTGAAGGTCAACCGGTCTGTGAGAGAGAGAGAATAAGGACGACTAGACTGAATTTTGCTCAGTCCCCCGTGTAGACACGCCTTTTTTTTACGAATTAAACTTTGCCTTAGACTAGCTAAGTCTTGCCTTAGACTTGAATTTTCGTTTCTTTGGTCAGTCTAGAAAGACAGCCGACGTTTGCATTAATTTGACGGCCACCGGTGAGAGAGAGAAAGAGAGATATAGAGAATAACGACGACCAGACTGAAAGTTGAAGACCGCTCTCATAATTCCTCGAATTATTCTTTTAATGTCATCCGTGGGGAGCTATTTTGAGTCAAGCACATTGTTTTTCGACAGTCAAACATACAAAGTTTAATCGTAAAAACTAAAATCTATAACATACTTCCTAGCATCGTTAACTCTTTTGTGCAGAAAATCAGAGGGTGGTTCCGAACAGAAGTCAAAGTGTATTTTCTTATTATTTGTGCCCCTCACAACCTCAAACTCTACTAGTTTTGGTTGATAACATACCAACTTAAGATTTTTTTGCTGTCGTTGGTCCTCTTCTTCCCGCGGAGGTTACTCATTTTTGTTGGAATGCTGGTCAGAACTGGATTTCTCAGATTTGAACTTTTCAGCTACACTCGCAGGAGATTCTGGGTTCTAGTGTTGGTCATTTCCAGAAGACGCCGGTTGCTCACTACGATCTGAGCTCTCCTTGGAAAGCTAGTCACACTCAGAATTGGATTTCTCATACTTTTGTTGGGTCGATTTCCTTTTCGGAGGAGATTCTAGGTTCTCGCATTTGTCATTTCCTAAAGATAGCGGCTGCTCACTACGATCTGAGCTCTACTTGGAAAGCTGGTCACTCTCAGATTTGGATTTCTCAAACTTTAGTTGCGTCGAATTTCTCTTCGGTGTCCTCTTACTACGTACCATATTAAATGAAAGATTTCAGAAATGAGAATAAAGACTTGGAGAATTAAAGGCCATAAATTAACACAGCGGAGTGGAAGACGAACGGAGACAGCCGACCTTCGCATTAACTGGACGGCAACTGGTGAGAGAGAGAAGTTGAGAGAATGAAGACGACTAGACTGAGTTTTGCTTAGTCCACCGTGTATAACACGGCTTTTTGTATGAATTAGCTTTAGCCTTAGACTTAATGTTTTGTTTCTTTGGTTAGTCTACCAAGACAGCCGACGTTTGCATTAATTTGACGGCAAACGGTGAGAGAGGAAGAATAAAGATGATTAGACTGAATTTTGCTCAATCCACCGTGCAGACACGCCTTTTTGTAAGAATTAGCCTCAGCCTTAGACAAGACAAGTCTTGCCTTAGACTTCAATTTTCATTTCTTTGGTCACTCTACCAAGACAGCCGACACTTTCATTAATTTGACGGCCACAGAAGAAAGACTGCAAGAAAAAGGGAAAGTTTTAAGTTTCTTTGGTCAGTCTATTAAGACAGTCGACGTTCGTATTAATTAGACGGCAACCAGTGAGAGAGAGAGGGAGAGAGAATGAAGACGACAAGACTGAATTTTGCTTAGTCCACCGTGTATGACACGCCTTTTTGTATGAATTAGCCTTAGCCTTAGACTAGACAAGACTAGCCTTAGATTTAAAATTTTGTTTCTATGGTCCGTTTACCAAGATAGCCGACATTCGAATTAATTGGGAAACTGTTGAGAGAGAAAATGAGAGAAAATGAGGACGACTAGACTGAGTTTTGCTTAGTCCACGGTGTATGACACACCTTTTTGTAAAAATTAGCCATAGGCTAAGACTAGAGAAAACTAGCCTTCGACTTGAATTTTGGTTTCTTTGGTCAGTCTACTAAGACAGCCGACGTTCACAATACTTGGACGGCAACTGGTGAGATAGGGGTAGAGAGAGAGAGAGATAGAGAATAAGGACGACTAGACAAAATTTTGCTCAGTCCATCGTGCATAACACGCCTTTTTGTGAGAATTAACCGTAGCCTTGGACTAGACAAAACTACTTTAAACTTAAATTTGTGTTTCTTAGGTCAGTCTACCAAGACAGCCGACATTCACATTTATTGAAGGTCAACCGGTGTTTGAGAGAGAGAGAATAAGGACTACTAGACTGAATTTTGCTCAGTCCAACGTGTAGACACGCCTTTTTTTTTTAGGAAAGAGCCTTTCCCTTAGACTAGCTAAGGCTAGCCTTAGACTTGAATTTTCGTTTCTTTGGTCAGTCTAGAAAGACTGCCGACGTTTGTAGTAATTTGACGGCCACCGGTGAGAGAAAGAGAGAAAGAGAGAGATAGAGAGAATAACGACGACTAGACTGAAAATTGAAGACCGCTCTCATAATTCCTCGAATTATCCTTTTAGTGCCTTCCGTGGGGAGCTATTTTCAGTCAAGCACATTGTTCTTCGACAGCCAAACATACAAAGTTAAATCGTAAAAACAAAAATCTATAACAGACTTCCCACCATCGTTAACTCTTTTGTGCAGAAAATCAGAAGGTGGTTCCGAACAGAAGTCAAAGTGTATTTTCTGATTATTTGTGCCCCTCCCAACCTCAAACTCTACTAGTTTTGGTTGATAACATACCAACTTAAGCTTTTTTTGCTGTCGTTGGTCCTCTTCTCCCAGCGGAGGTTGCTCACTTTTTTCGAAATGCTTGCCAGAACTCGATTTGTCAAATTTGAACTTTTCAGCTACACTCGCAGGAGATTCTGTGCTCTCGTGTTGGTCATTTCCAGAAGACAGCGGTTTCTCACTACGATCTGAGCTCTCCTTGGAAAGCTAGTCACACTCAGAATTGGATTTCTCATACTTTTGTTGGGTCGATTTCCTTTTCGGAGGAGATTCTAGGTTCTCGCATTGGTCATTTCCAAATGATAGCGGCTGCTCACTACGATCTGAGCTCTACTTGGAAAGCTGGTCACTCTCAGAATTGGATTTCAGAGACTTTTGTTGGCTCGATTTTCTTTTCGGAGGAGTTTCTAGGTTCTCGCATTGGTCATTTCCAAAAGATAGCGGCTGCTCACTACGATCTGAGCTCTACTTAGAAAGCTGGTCACTCTCAGAATTGGATTTCCCAGACTTTTGTTCGGTCGATTTTCTCTTCGGTGTCCTCTTACTACGTACCATATTAAATGAAAGATTTCAGAAATGAGAGTAAAGACTTCGAGAATTAAAGGCTATAAATTAACGCAGCGGAGTGGAAGACGAACGGCGGAGACAGCCGACCTTCGAATTAACTGGACGGCAACTGGTGAGAGAGAAAAGGAGAGAGAATGAGGATGACTAGACTGAGTTTTGATTAGTCCACCGTGTATGATACACCTTTGTGTAAGAATTAGCCTTAGCCTTACACTAGACAAAACTAGCCTTAGACTTGAATTTTCGTTTCTTTGGTCAGTCTACTAGGACAGCCGACGTTCGCATTACTTGGACGGCAACGGGTGAGATAGGGGTAGAGAGAGAGAGATAGAGAATAAGGACGACTAGACAAAGTTTTGCTCAGTCCATCGTGCATGACACGCCTTTTCTTGAGAATTAGCCACAGCCATCGACTAGACAAGACTAGCTTAAACTTAAATTTTCGTTTCTTAGGTCAGTCTGCCAAGACAGCCGACATTCACATTTATTTGAGGTCAACCGGTGTATGAGAGAGAGAGAATAAGGACGACATGACTGAATTTTGCTCAGTCCACCGTGTAGACACGCCTTTTTTTTACGAATTAGCCTTTGCCTTAGACAAGCTAAGGCTTGCCTTAGACTAGCTAAGGCTTGCCTTAAACTTGAATTTCCGTTTCTTTGGTCAGTCTAGAAAGACAGCCGACGTTTGCATTAATTTGACGGCCACCCGTGAGAGAGAGAGAAAGAGAGAGAGATAGGGAGAATAACGACGACTAGACTGAAGGTTGAAGACCGCTCTCATAATTCCTCGAATTATTCTTTTAGTGTCTTCCGTGGGGAGCTATTTTGAGTCAAGCACATTGTTCTTCGACAGCCAAACATACAAAGTTAAATCGTAGAAACTAAAACCTATAACAGACTTCCCAGCATCGTTAACTCTTTTGTGCAGAAAATCAGAGGCTGGTTCCGAACATAAGTCAAAGTGTATTTTCTGATTATTTGTGCCCCTCGCAACCTCAAACTCTACTAGTTTTGGTTGATAACATACCAAATTAAGCTTTTTTTTGCTGTCGTTGGTCCTCTTCTTCCCGCGGAGGTTGCTCAGTTTTTTCGGAATGCTTGCAAGAACTGGATTTGTCAAATTTGAACGTTTCAGCTACACTCGCAGGAGATTCTGGGTTCTCGTGTTGGTCATTTCCAGAAGGTGGCGGTTTCTCACGACGATCTGAGCTCTCCTTGGAAAGCTAGTCACACTCAGAATTGGATTTCTCATACTTTTGTTGGGTCGATTTCCTTTTCGGAGGAGATTCTAGGTTCTCGCATTGGTCATTTCCAAAAGATAGCGGCTGCTCACTACGATCTGAGCTCTACTTGGAAAGCTGGTCACTCTCAGAATTGGATTTCTCAAACTTTTGTTTGGTCGATTTTCTTTTCTGAGGAGTTTCTAGGTTCTCGCATTGGTCATTTCCAAAAAGATAGCGGATGCTCACTACGATCTGAGCTCTACTTGGAAAGCTGGTCACTCTCAGAATTGGATTTCTCAGACTTTTGTTGGGTCGATTTTCTTTTGTGAGGAGTTTCTAGGTTCTCGCATTGGTCATTTCCAAAAGATAGCGGCTGCTCACTACGATCTGAGCTCTACTTGGAAAGCTGGTCACTCTCAGAATTGGATTTCTCAGACTTTTGTTGGGTCGATTTTCTCTTCGGTGTCCTCTTACTACGTACCATATTAAATGAAAGATTTCAGAAATGAGAATAAAGACTTGGAGAATTAAAGGCCATAAATTAACACAGCGGAGTGGAAGACGAACGGAGACAGCCGACCTTCGCATTAACTGGACGGCAACTGGTGAGAGAGAGAATGAGGATGACTAGACTGAGTTTTGATTAGTCCACCGTGTATGATACACCTTTTCGTAAGAATTAGCCTTAGCCTTACACAAGACAAAACTAGCGTTAGACTTGAATTTTCGTTTCTTTGGCCAGTCTACTAGGACAGTCGACGTTCGCATTCCTTGGACGGCAACTCGTGAGATAGGGGTAGAGAGAGAGATAGAGAATAAGGACGACTATATAAAATTTTGCTCAGTCCATCGTGCATGACACGTCTTTTTGTGAGAATTAGACACAGCCTTCGACTAGACAAGACTACCTTAAACTTAAATTTTCGTTTCTTAGGTCAGTCTGCCAAGACAGCCGCCATTCGCATTTATTGGTGGTCAACCGGTGTGTGAGAGAGAGAGAATAAGGACGACTAGACTGAATTTTGCTCAGTCCACCGTGTAGACACGCCTTTTTTTACGAATTAGCCTTTGCCTTAGACTTGAATTTTCGTTTCTTTGGTCAGTCTAGAAAGACAGCCGACGTTTGCATTAATTTGACGGCCACCGGTGAGAGAGAGATAGGGAGAATAACGACGACTAGACTGAAGGTTGAAGACCGCTCTCATAATTCCTCGAATTATTCTTTTAGTGTCTTCCGTGGGGAGCTATTTTGAGTCAAGCACATTGTTCTTCGACAGCCAAACATACAAAGTTAAATCGTAGAAACTAAAATCTATAACAGACTTCCTAGCATCGTTAACTCTTTTGTGCAGAAAATCAGAGGCTGGTTCCGAACAGAAGTTAAAGTGTATTTTCTGATTATTTGTGCCCCTCGCAACCTCAAACTCTACTAGTTTTGGTTGATAACATACAAAATTAAGCTTTTTTTTGCTGTCGTTGGTCCTCTTCTTGCCGCGGAGGTTGCTCAGTTTTTTCAGAATGCTTGCAAGAACTGGATTTGTCAAATTTGAACGTTTCAGCTACACTCGCAGGAGATTCTGGGTTCTCGTGTTGGTCATTTCCAGAAGGCGGCGGTTTCTCACGACGATCTGAGCTCTCCTTGGAAAGCTAGTCACACTCAGAATTGGATTTCTCATACTTTTGTTGGGTCGATTTCCTTTTCGGAGGAGATTCTAGGTTCTCGCATTGGTCATTTCCAAAAGATAGCGGCTACTCACTACGATCTGAGCTCTACTTGGAAAGCTGGTCACTCTCAGAATTGGATTTCTCAGACTTTATTTGGGTCGATTTTCTTTTCTGAGGAGTTTCTAGGTTCTCGCATTGGTCATTTCCAAAAGATAGCGGCTGCTCACTACGATCTGAGCTCTACTTGGAAAGCTGGTCACTCTCAGAATTGGATTTCTCAGACTTTTGTTGGGTCGATTTTCTTTTCTGAGGAGTTTCTAGGTTCTCGCATTGGTCATTTCCAAAAGATAGCGGCTGCTCACTACGATCTGAGCTCTACTTGGAAAGCTGGTCACTCTCAGAATTAGATTTCTTAAACTTTTGTTTGGTCGATTTTCTTTTCTGAGGAGTTTCTGGGTTCTCGCATTGGTCATTTCCAAAAGATAGCGGCTGCTCACTACGATCTGAGCTCTACTTGAAAAGCTGGTCACTCTCAGAATTGGATTTCTCAGACTTTTGTTGGGTCGATTTTCTTTTCTGAGGAGTTTCTAGGTTCTCGCATTGGTCATTTCCAAATGATAGCGGCTGCTCACTACGATCTGAGCTCTACTTGGAAAGCTGGTCACTCTCAGAATTGGATTCTCAGACTTTTGTTGGGTCGATTTTCTCTTCGGTGTCCTCTTACTACGTGCCATATTAAATGAAAGATTTCAGAAATGAGAGTAAAGACTTGGAGAATTAAAGGCCATAAATTAACACAGCGGAGTTGAATACGAACGACGGAGACAGCCGACCTTCGAATTAACTGGAGGGCAACTGGTGAGAGAGAGAAGGAGAGAGAATGAGGACGGCTGGACTGAGTTTTGATTAGTCCACCGTGTATGATACACCTTTTCGTAAGAATTAGCCTTAGCCTTACACTAGACAAAACTAGCCTTAGACTTGAATTTTCGTTTCTTTGGTCAGTCTACTAGTACAGCCGACGTTCGTATTACTTGGACGGCAACTGGTGAGATAGAGTTAGAGAGAGAGAGATAGAGAGTAAGGACGACTAGACAAAATTTTGCTCAGTCCATCGTGCATGACACGCCTTTTTGTGAGAATTAGCCACAGCCTTCGACTAGACAAGACTAGCTTAAACTTAAATTTTCGTTTCTTAGGTCAGTCTGCCAAGACAGCCGACATTCGCATTTATTGGTGGTCAACCGGTGTGTGTGAGAGAGAGAATAAGGACGACTAGGCTGAATTTTGCTCAGTCCACCGTGTAGACACGCCTTTTTTTTACGAATTAGCCTTTGCCGTAGACTAGCTAAGGCTTGTCTTAGACTTGAATTTCCGTTTCTTTGGTGAGTCTAGAAAGACAGCCAACGTTTGCATTAATTTGACGGCCACCGGTGAGAGAGAGAGAGAGAGAGATAGGGAGAATAACGACGACTAGACCTAAAGTTGAAGACCGCTCTCATAAATCCTCGAATTATTCTTTTAGTGTCTTCCGTGGGAAGCTATTTTGAGTCAAGCACATTGTTCTTCGACAGCCAAACATACAAAGTTAAATCGTAAAAACTAAAATCTATAACAGACTTCCTAGCATCGTTAACTCTTTTGTGCAGAAAATCAGAGGCTGGTTCCGAACAGAAGTCAAAGTGTATTTTCTGATTATTTGTGCCCCTCGCAACCTCAAACTCTACTAGTTTTGGTTGATAACATACCAAATTAAGCTTTTTTTTGCTGTCGTTTGTCAAATTTGAACGTTTCACCTACACTCGCAGGAGATTCTGGGTTCTCGTGTTGGTCATTTCCAGAAGACGGCGGTTTCTCACGACGATCTAAGCTCTCCTTGGAAAGCTAGTCACACTCAGAATTGGATTTCTCATACTTTTGTTGGGTCGATTTCCTTTTCGGAGGAGATTCTAGGTTCTCGCATTGGTCATTTCCAAAAGATAGCGGCTGCTCACTACGATCTGAGCTCTACTTGGAAAGCTGGTCACTCTCAGAATTGGATTTCTCAGACTTTATTTGGGTCAATTTTCTTTTCTGAGGAGTTTCTAGGTTCTCGCATTGGTCATTTCCAAAAGATAGCGGCTACTCACTACGATCTGAGCTCTACTTGGAAAGCTGGTCACTCTCAGAATTGGATTTCTCAGACTTTTGTTGGGTCGATTTTCTTTTCTGAGGAGTTTCTAGGTTCTCGCATTGGTCATTTCCAAAAGATAGCGGCTGCTCACTACGATCTGAGCTCTACTTGGAAAGCTGGTCACTCTCAGAATTAGATTTCCTAAACTTTTGTTTGGTCGATTTTATTTTCTGAGGAGTTTCTAGGTTCTCGCATTGGTCATTTCCAAAAGATAGCGGCTGCTCACTACGATCTGAGCTCTACTTGAAAAGCTGGTCACTCTCAGAATTGGATTTCTCAGACTTTTGTTGGGTCAATTTTCTTTTCTGAGGAGTTTCTAGGTTCTCGCATTGGTCATTTCCAAATGATAGAGGCTGCTCACTACGATCTGAGCTCTACTTGGAAAGCTGGTCACTCTCAGAATTGGATTTCTCAAACTTTTGTTGGGTCGATTTTCTTTTCTGAGAAGTTTCTAGGTTCTCGCATTGGTCATTTCCAAAAGATAGCGGCTGCTCACTATGATCTGAGCTCTACTTAAAAAGCTGGTCACTCTCAGAATTGGATTTCTCATACTTTTGTTGGGTCGATTTTCTTTTCTGAGGAGTTTCTAGGTTCTCGCATTGGTCATTTCCAAAAGATAGCGGCTGCTCACTACGATCTGAGCTCTACTTGGAAAGCTGGTCACTCTCAGAATTAGATTTCTCGATTTTATTTTCTGAGGAGTTTCTAGGTTCTCGCATTAGTCATTTCCAAAAGATAGCGGCTGCTCACTACGATCTGAGCTCTACTTGAAAAGCTGGTCACTCTCAGAATTGGATTTCTCAGACTTTTGTTGGGTCAATTTTCTTTTCTGAGGAGTTTCTAGGTTCTCGCATTGGTCATTTCCAAATGATAGCGGCTGCTCACTACGATCTGAGCTCTACTTGGAAAGCTGGTCACTCTCAGAATTGGATTTCTCAAACTTTTGTTTGGTCAATTTTCTTTTCTGAAGAGTTTCTAGGTTCTCGCATTGGTCATTTCCAAAAGATAGCGGCTGCTCACTACGATCTGAGCTCTACTTAAAAAGCTGGTCACTCTCAGAATTGGATTTCTCATACTTTTGTTGGGTCGATTTTCTTTTCTGAGGAGTTTTCTAGGTTCTCGCATTGGTCATTTCCAAAAGATGGCGGCTGCTCACTACTATCTGAGCTCTACTTGGAAAGCTTGTGACTCTCAGAATTGGATTTCTCAGACTTTTGTTGGGTCGATTTTCTCTTCGGTGTCCTCTTACTACGTACCATATTAAATGAAAGATTTCAGAAATGAGAGTAAAGACTTGGAGAATTAAAGACCATAAATTAACACAGCGGAATGTAATACGAACGACGGAGACAGCCGACCTTCGAATTAACTGGACGGCAACTGGTGAGAGAGAGAAGGAGATAGAATGAGGACGACTAGACTGAGTTTTGATTAGTCCACCGTGTATGATACACCTTTTTGTAAGAATTAGCCTTAGCCTTACACTAGACAAAACTAGCCTTATACTCGAATTTTCGTTTCTTTGGTCAGTCTACTAGGACAGTCGACGTTCGCATTACTTGGACGGCAACTGGTGAGATAGGGGTAGAGAGAGAGATAGAGAATAAGGAGGACTAGACAAAATTTTGCTCAGTCCATCTTGCATGACACGCCTTTTTGTGAGAATTAGCTACAGCCTTCGACTAGACAAGAGTAGCTTAAACTTAAATTTTCGTTTCTTAGGTCAGTCTGTCAAGACAGCCGACATTCGCATTTATTTGAGGTCAACCGGTGTGTGTGAGAGAGAGAATAAGGACGACTAGGCTGAATTTTGCTCAGTCCACCGTGTAGACACGCCTTTTTTTTATGAATTAGCCTTTGCCTTAGACTAGCTAAGGCTTGCCTTAGACTTAAATTTCCGTTTCTTTGGTCAGTCTAGAAAGACAGCCGACGTTTGCATTTATTTGACGGCCACCGGTGAGAGAGAGAGAGAGAGAGAGCGATATGGAGAATAACGACGACTAGACCTAAAGTTGAAGACCGCTCTCATAAATCCTCGAATTATTCTTTTAGTGTCTTCCGTGGGAAGCTATTTTGAGTCAAGCACATTGTTCTTCGACAGCCAAACATACAAAGTTAAATCGTAAAAACTAAAATCTATAACAGACTTCCTAGCATCGTTAACTCTTTTGTGCAGAAAATCAGAGGCTGGTTCCGAACAGAAGTCAAAGTGTATTTTCTGATTATTTGTGCCCCTCGCAACCTCAAACTCTACTAGTTTTGGTTGATAACATACCAAATTAAGCTTTTTTTTGCTGTAGTTTGTCAAATTTGAACGTTTCAGCTACACTCGCAGGAGATTCTGGTTTCTCGTGTTGGTCATTTCCAGAAGACGGCGGTTTCTCACGACGATCTAAGCTCTCCTTGGAAAGCTAGTCACACTCAGAATTGGATTTCTCATACTTTTGTTGGGTCGATTTTCTTTTCTGAGGAGTTTTCTAGGTTCTCGCATTGGTCATTTCCAAAAGATGGCGTCTGCTCACTACTATCTGAGCTCTACTTGGAAAGTTTGTCACTCTCAGAATTGGATTTCTCAGACTTTTGTTGGGTCGATTTTCTCTTCGGTGTCCTCTTACTACGTACCATATTAAATGAAAGATTTCAGAAATGAGAATAAAGACTTGGAGAATTAAAGGCCATAAATTAACACAGCGGAGTGGAAGACGAACGGAGACAGCCGACCTTCGCATTAACTGGACGGCAACTGGTGAGAGAGAGAAGGAGAGAGAATGAGGACGGCTGGACTGAGTTTTGATTAGTCCACCGTGTATGATACACCTTTTCGTAAGAATTAGCCTTAGCCTTACACTAGACAAAACTAGCGTTAGACTTGAATTTTCGTTTCTTTGGTCAGTCTTCTAGGACAGCCGACGCTCGCATTACTTGGACGGCAACTGGTGAGATAGAGGTAGAGAGATAGAGAGATAGAGAATAAGGACGACTATATAAAATTTTGCTCAGTCCATCGTGCATGACACGTCTTTTTGTGAGAATTAGCCACAGCCTTCGACTAGACAAGACTAGCTTAAACTTAAATTTTCATTTCTTAGGTCAGTCTGTCAAGACAGCCGACATTCGCATTTACTTGAGGTAGCCCGGTGTGTGTGAGAGAGAGAATAAGGACGACTAGACTGAATTTTGCTCAGTCCACCGTGTAGACACGCCTTTTTTTTACGAATTAGCCTTTGCCTTAGACTAGCTAAGGCTTGCCTTAGACTTGAATTTCCGTTTCTTTGGTCAGTCTAGAAAGACAGTCGACGTTTTTATTAATTTGACGGCCACCGGTGAGAGAGAGAGAGAGAGATAGGGAGAATAACGACGACTAGACCTAAAGTTGAAGACCGCTCTCATAAATCCTCGAATTATTCTTTTAGTGTCTTCCGTGGGGAGCTATTTTGAGTCAAGCACATTGTTCTTCGACAGCCAAACATACAAAGTTAAATCGTAG
The DNA here is from genome assembly GCA_033065855.1 of Escallonia rubra. Classification (NCBI taxonomy): domain Eukaryota; kingdom Viridiplantae; phylum Streptophyta; class Magnoliopsida; order Escalloniales; family Escalloniaceae; genus Escallonia; species Escallonia rubra. The sequence goes on along the minus strand of JAVXUO010000087.1, from coordinate 186,995 downwards.
AAACTAAAACCTATAACAGACTTCCCAGCATCGTTAACTCTTTTGTGCAGAAAATCAGAGGGTGGTTCCGAGCAGAAGTCAAAGTGTATTTTCTGATTATTTGTGCCCCTCACAACTTCAAACTCTACTAGTTTTGGTAGAAAACATACCAACTTAAGCTTTTTTTTCTGTCGTTGGTCCCCTTTTTCCCGCGGAGGTTGCTCAATTTTTTCGGAATGCTTGCCAGAACTGGATTTCTCAAATTTAAACTTTTCAGCTACACTCACAGGAGATTCTGGGTTCTCGTGTTGGTCATTTCCAGAAGACGGCGGTTTCTCACTACGATCTGAGCTCTCCTTGGAAAGCTAGTCACACTCAGAATTGGATTTCTCATACTTTTGTTGGGTCGATTTCCTTTTCGGAGGAGATTCTAGGTTCTCGCATTGGTCATTTCCAAAAGATAGCGGCTGCTCACTACGATCTGAGCTCTACTTGGAAAGCTGGTCACTCTCAGAATTGGATTTCTCAGACTTTTGTTGGGTCGATTTTCTTTTCGGAGGAGATTCTAGGTTCTCGCATTGGTCATTTCCAAAAGATAGCGGCTGCTCACTACGATCTGAGCTCTACTTGGAAAGCTGGTCACTCTCAGAATTGGATTTCTTCAAACTTTTGTTGGGTCGATTTCCTTTTCGGAGGAGATTCTAGGTTCTCGCATTGGTCATTTCCAAAAGATAGCGGCTGCTCACTACGATCTGAGCTCTACTTGGAAAGCTGGTCACTCTCAGAATTGGATTTCTCAGACTTTTGTTGGGTCGATTTTCTCTTCGGTGTCCTCTTACTACGTACCATATTAAATGAAAGATTTCAGAAATGAGAATAAAGACTTGGAGAATTAAAGGCCATAAATTAACACAGCGGAGTGGAAGACGAACGGAGACAGCCGACCTTCGCATTAACTGGACGGCAACTGGTGAGAGAGAGAAGGAGAGAGAATGAGGACGGCTGGACTGAGTTTTGATTAGTCCACCGTGTATGATACACCTTTTCGTAAGAATTAGCCTTAGCCTTACACTAGACAAAACTAGCCTTAGACTTGTAGTTTCGTTTCTTTGGTCAGTCTACTAGGACAGTCGACATTCGCATTACTTGGACGGCAACTGGTGAGATAGGGGTAGAGAGAGAGATAGAGAATAAGGAGGACTAGACAAAATTTTGCTCAGTCCATCTTGCATGACACGCCTTTTTGTGAGAATTAGCCATAGCCTTGGACTAGACAAGACTACCTTAAACTTAAATTTTCGTGTCTTAGGTCAGTTTACCAAGATAGCCGACGTTCGCATTTATTAGAGATCAACCGGTGTGAGAGAGAGAGAGAGGGACAGAGAAAATAAGGACGACTAGACTGAATTTTGCTCAGTTCACCGTGTAGACACGCCTTTTTTTAGGAGTTAGCCTTTGCCTTTGACTAGCTAAGGCTAGCCTTATACTTGAATTTTCGTTTCTTTGGTCAGTCTACAAAGACAGCCGACGTTTGCATTAATTGGACGGCCACCGGTGAGAAAGAGAGAGATAGAGAGAATAATGACGACTAGATTGAATTTTGCTGAGTCCACTTTGTAGTGTATAACACCCCTTTTTGTGTGAATTAGACTTAGCTTTAGACTAGACAATACTAGCCTTAGACTTAAATTTTTGTTTATTTGGTCTGTCTACCAAGATAACCGACGTTCGCATTAATTGGTCGGCATCCGGTGAGAGAGAGAGAGGTAGAGATAATGAGGACGAGTAGACTGAATTTTTCTTAGTCCACCGTGTATGACACGCCTTTTTGTATGAATTAGCTTTAGTCTTGGAATTAAATTTTCGTTTCTTTGGTCAATCTACCAGGACAGTCGACGTTTGCATTAATTTGACGGCGACCGGTGAGATAGGAAGAACAAGGATGATTAGACTAAATTTTGCTCCGTCCACCGTGTAGACACGCCTTTTTGTAAGAATTAGCCTCAGCCTTAGACAAGAAAAGCCTTACCTTAGACTTGAATTTTCGTTTCTTTGGTCACTTTACCATGACAATCGACGTTTTCATTAATTTGACGGCCAATGAAGAAAGAGAGAAAGAGAAAGGAAGAGTTTTTAGTTTCTTTGGTCAGTCTACTAAGACAGCCGACGTTCGTATTAATTGGACGGCAACCAGTGAGAAAGAGAGGGATAGAAAATGAGGACGACAAGACTGAATTTTGCTTTGTCCATTATGTATGAGACAACTTTTTGTATGAATTAGCCTTAGACTAGACAAGACTAGCCTTAGATTTAAATTTTTGTTTCTTTGGTCCGTTTACCAAGACAGCCGACGTTCACATTAATTGGACGGCAACTGTTGAGAGAGAGAAGGATAGAGAATAAGGACGAATAGACTGAGTTTTGCTCAGTCCACCGTGTATGACACACCTTTTTGTAAGAATTAACTTTAGCCTTAGACTAGACAAGACTAGCCTTAGACTTTAATTTTCGTTTCTTTGGTCAGTCTACTAAGAAGCCGACGTTCGCATTACTTGGACGGCAACCGGTGAGAGAGAGGTAAAGAGAGAGAGATAGAGAATAAGGACGACTAGACTAAATTTTGCTCAGTCCATCGTGCATGACACGCCTTTTTGTGAGAATTAGTCATAGCCTTGGATTAGACAAGGCTACCTTAAACTTAATTTTTTGTTTCTTAGGTCAGTCTACCAAGACACCCGGCTTTCGCATTTATTGGAGGTCAACCGGTGTGAGAGAGAGAGAATAAGGACGACTTGACTGAATTTTGCTCAGTTTACCGTGTAGACACGTCTTTTTTTTAGGAATTAGCCTATGCCTTCGACTAGCTAAGTCTAGCCTTATACTTGAATTTAATTTCTTTGGCCAGTCTAGAAAGACAGCCGACGTTTGTATTAAATTGACGGCCACCGGTGAGAGAGAGAGAGATAGAGAGAATTACGACGATTAGACTGAATTTTGCTCAGTCCACTGTGTATGACACCCCTTTTTGTGTCCATTAGCCTTAGCCTTAGACTAGACAAGACTAGCCTTAGACTTAAAATTTCGTTTTTTTGGTCTGTTTACCAAGGCAACCGACGTTCGCATTAATTGGTCGGCAACCGATGAGAAAGAGAGAGGGAGAGAGAATAAGGACGACTAGACTGAATTTTGCTTAGTCCACCGTGTATGACACGCCTTTTTGTAAGAATTAGTTTTAGCCTTAGACTTAAATTTTCGTTTCTTTGGTCAGTCTATCAAGACAGCCGACGTTTGCATTAATTTGACGGCGACCGGTGAGAGAGGAGGAATAAGGACGATTGGACTGAATTTTGCTCAGTCCACCGTGTAGACACTCTTTTTTTTAAGAATTAGCCTCATTCTTAAACAAGACAAGCCTTGCCTTAGACTTGAATTTTTGTTTCTTTTGTCACTCTACCAAGACAGCCAACGTTTTCATTAATTGGACGGGCACCGAACAAAGAGAGAAAGAGAAAGGGAAAGTTTTTAGTTTCTTTGGTCAGTCTACTAAGACAGTCGACGTTCATATTAATTGGACGGCAACTAGTGAGAGAGAGAGGAAGAGAGAATGAGGACGACTAGACTGAATTTTGCTCTGACCAAATAGACTTAGCCTTAGACTAGACAAGACTAGCCTTAGACTTGAATTTTCGTTTCTTTGGTCAGTCTGCCAAGACAGCAGACGCTTGCATTAATTTGACGGCCACCGGGGAGAGAGAAAGAGAGAGAATTTTGGTTTCTTTGGCCAGTCTACCATGGCTGCAGACGTTTGCATTAATTTCGTATCTTCATGTCTATATATATGTCTATTTATTTTCAGTTGAATTCTTAAGAAAATTTTTTGGTTTCCAAGACAGCAAACCTTGCTCATTCGTTTTCGAGTTTGGTGCGTGTATAATTGTGTTTGGGAGAGAGAAACTGTGAGGGTGAGAGAGAAAGAGCAAAGGCGTGTGGAAGAGAGAGAGAGAGAAGGTGAGAAAGAAAAACGAAAGAACCTAGTGTTTCTCTCACCTTCATTTAAAGACCGTGTCTGATAGTATTATGAGAGAGAAAGAGAGAGTGAGGGGGTGGAATAAGGACGATTAACATTAGCCTTAGACTTGAATTTTCGTTTCTTTGGTCATGACAACAGACGTTTGCATTAATTAGACGTTTGCATTAATTGGATAGCTTTTTCTCAAGTTTTGGAGTATTAACAAATGAACCGAGTGTTTCTCTCTCCTTCCTTTAAAGACTGTGTATGTTAGTTTAATGAGAGAGAGAGAGGGGTGCAATAAGGACGATTAGCCTTAGCCTTAGACTTGAATTTCGTTTCTTTGGTCAGTCTACCAAGATAGCAAACGTTTGCATTAATTGGATAGCTTTTTGCTCAAGTTTTGGAGTATTAATAATCTGATCACTTACAATTGCCATCAAGGAAAGAAGTATCATAGGGATTTGGGGTTGTAACGGGGGTGTTCTTTTGTCCAGACTTGACTATAGGCTTTTCAGATAATAATCGGGTTGATCTCAAGTTAAATAACTAATTTACTCTCAGAAGTTCAAAGAAGCATGGTTATCACTTGTAAAATATTCAAAATAAATAAATAATTAAAACTACTATTAATCTTTTAGCTAGTTAATGGATCCTTGCATTAGAATATGATTTAGTATTACTCTCAATCACGTGCTTTAGCAAGGTAGAACATGTTCTAATTCCAATAAACCAAAGGAAGAGAGTGAGTTCCAAGGTAATAAATTCCATCATATATTATGCTTTAGTAACGCAGAGCTTGTTCGTTTCTTTGGTCAGTCTACCAAGACTGTAGACGTTTCCATTAATTGGACAGCCACCGGTTGGGGGGGGGGAGAGAGAGAAAGAGAGAATAAAGACGATTATACTGATTTTTTGTTTCTTTGGTCAGTCTACCAAGATAGTAGACGTTCACATTAATTGGACGGCCACCGGTGAGTGAGTGTGTGTGTGAGAGAGAGAGAGAGAGAGAGAGAGAATAAGGACAACTAGACCGAATTTTGCTCAGTCCACCGTATATGACACTCCTTTTGTAAGAATTAGCCTTAGCCTTAGACTTGAATTTTCGTTTCTATGGTCAGTCTACCAAGATAGTAGACGTTTGCATTAATTTTATGGCTACCGGTGAGAGAGAAAGAGAGAGAATTTTGGTTTTTTTGGTCAGTCTACCAAGACTGCAGACGTTTGCATTAATTTTATTTCTTCATGTCTATATATATGTCTATTCATTTTCAGTTAAATTCTTAAAAAAAGAATTTGGTTTCCAAGACAACAAACCTTGCTCAGACTTTTTAGGGTTTGGTGTGTGTATAATTTAGTGTGGGAGAGAGAAACAGTGAGGGTGGGAGAGAAAGAGCAAAGGCGTGCGGAAGAGAGAGAAGGTGAGAGAGAAAAACAAATGAGCCGAGTGTATCTCTTTCCTTCATTTAAAGACTGACTGATAGTATTATGAGAGAGAGAGAGAGAGAGAGAGGGAGGGGGTGCAATAAGGACGATTAGCCTTAGCCTTAGACTTGAATTTTCATTTCTTTGGTCAGTCTACCAAGACAGTAGACGTTTGCATTAATTGGACGTTTGCATTAATTGGATAACTTTTTGCTCAAGTTTTGGAGTATTAATAATCTGATCACTTACAATTGCTATCGAGGAAAAGAAGTATCATAAGGATTGGTTATCACTTGTAAAATATTCAAAAAATAAATAAATAATTAAAAATAATATTAATCGTTTAACTAGCTAATGGATCCTTGCATTAGAACATAATTCGGTTTTACACTCAATCATGTGCTTTAATAACGTAAAGCATGTTCTAATTTCAATAAACCAAAGGAAGAGAGTGAGTTTCAAGGTAATTTTTTTTTTTTTGGTTAAAGACTTAATTTACATTAACTAAAAATAACCATTACAACCTAAAGGCAATGCCCAAATGAGCATTCCTGGAAAGACAGAGACAACTGCATCCAAACGGATGGTCCCGGAAATGGCCAACATGGCCTTGGAGGAAACCAAAGAAAACATAAGGGCTACCCGTATTTGGGAGTACCAAATTAAGGGGTAGCCAGATCGGGAAGATGCAAGGAAATGCATTAGATCCCTCACTCCTACTGAAATAGAGGTGAGAGCCTTGGGCCGCATAGAATGGCAGTTTACATTACTGTCGCGGTTAACATCGGAGCCGTAGAAAGTGGAGGGGGGTCCTCCCAATGCAAGGCCAGATCGAAGCGATCTGCAGCTTGAAGGGAATATGCATCCTCCAAATCTAGCAGATCCGGCATCTTCAAGCCACCATTCCACCTTTTCGGACCCGCATCGAAGATTTCTAGCCAAACTGAGAGTAGCGAAAGAGAATGGGTACCTATGGGGCTGAAGGAGTTCCGATCTAGAGGGAAGGTGGAGATCGAAGGGGAGAGGAAGGCGGTGGTGGGTGTTGGGAATCGGCCGGGTGGGATGCCGCATATGGGGGAGGAGGAGAAGAAAAGGATAAGAAGGAAAAGGACCCAAGGGGGGGCCTCCCCTTCCAACCTCACAGCCATGGAAGCTGAAGGAGGAAGGGGTGGCAGAGCTATCTTCGGGAGAGAGAGAGAGATAGAGGTACATAGAGTTTTTTTAGGGCCGGCTAATGGTCCTTAGGTCCCTGCATGAGTTTCAAGGTAATAAATGCCATCATTTATTGTGCTTTAGTAACGTAGAGCATGTTCGTTTCTTTGGTCAGTCTACCAAGACTGCAGACGTTTAATTGGACGGCCATCGGTGAGGGGGAGAGAGAGAAAGAGAGAGAGAATAAGGACGGCTTGATTGAATTTCGCTCAGTCTACCGTGTATGACACACCTTTTTGTATGAATTAACATTAGCCTTAGATTAGACAATACTAGCAATCCCCTCATGAAGCACCCCTCAGAAGAAATTCGGTACCCAAAAATGAAAAATGTTAGAATTATTAGTCCTAAAGAAGAAATCCAATATCCAAAAATGAAAAATGTGAGGGTTGTATGGTTATCAAGTGCGGAGAACAGTAATCCTCGTCCTCCAAGATGTTTACAACCCCTTCTTCATGAAGCACGCGTGTTAGCATGCAAAACATTATACTGAAAGGACAAACCAAAAAAGGAAAGAAAAAAGAATGAAGAATACTGTAAATTCCCGTTCGGAGATGGCCCGGAAGCCAATGAGGCTTCACGTGACGTTGCGTTTGGTTTCACCCAAGGTCAGTGGTAAATTGTCCGGATTGCAGGCAAAGGTAAATAAAGAAGCATGATTGAGACAATTCGCATTTGATGCTTCATCAGTGTAGGGACTAGGGTTCCTTGTGTCAGCTCAGAAAAAGAGTTTGGCAGCTAAGAAGACCACCCACCCTGCAGTAGAATTGATTGGGTGGACTAGAACAGTGCAACTAAAAGCCTCTACTCTAATTTATTTTGGTCTAGACTAGATGTTTATAGGCACCGATTTATGCAGCATTTTTTAAAAAGGTTTACGCAGCTTTTTCAAAACATTCAAACCCATCAAAAAAATCTTATTTTGGTCTAGACTAGAAGTTTATAGGCACCGATTTATGCAGCATTTTTAAAAAGGATTTACGTAGCTTTTTCAAAACATTCAAACTCATTCAGAAAGTCTTAGTATGAGATGAACCATGTGTTATACTTCATATCATATTATCTAACATCGCTAGATAGATCATAAAAAGGTCGTAAAGGAACCAGTTCAAACGCGTGCTATCCATGCTATTGAAGTTCACACACATGTAATCATTTGTATTTATGCAGCATTTTTAAAAAAGGTTTACGCAGCTTTTTCAAAACATTCAAACACGTCAAGAAAGTCTTTAGTATGAGATGAACCATGTGTTATACTCCATATAATATCATATCATATCATCTAACGTGTCGCTAGATAGATCATAAAAGGGTCGTAAAGGAACCAGTCCAAACGCGTGCTATCCATGCTACTGAAGTTCACACACATGTAATCATTTGTATTTCTTTCTCACCCTCTCTCTCTCTCTCTCTCTCCCCCCCCCCCCCCCACACTCTCTTCCACATGCCTGAGCTTTATCTCTCTCACCTTCACTGTTTCTCTCTCACACACAATTATACACACACACACCAAACCCTAAAAACAATAAATCTTAACTCTCATGTTGCCTTTTATTCTGATGTGTTAACTCCCAACTAATCTCAACTCTGGATTTTCTCATTTAATGGGTCGTAGTAAACAAAAACAGACACAACAAAAGCTCAAGCCTCAGAAGTCAAATTTGTGACCAACAATCAAAGGAGAGCTCAAATTCTCGTAGTAAGTAACCTACAGATTCTGAGACTGACCAACATATCAAGGAGATCCAGATTCTTGGAGTGAACAATCTTCTCAGAGAGAGAAGTCACATTTTGCGAGGGTAGACGAAAAGGGTGAAGTCATTTCAAGATTTTTGCTGTGAACCTGAATTGGCTTCATTGTTTTCATCTACATCAGCGGAATCTGGTTTTTCTTCCTGAGAAGGTTGCTCACTCCGAAAATCTAGGTCGTTCTTGGTAGGTTGGTCACTCTCAGAATTTGGTTTCTCTTATTGAGTAAGTTGCTCACTATTAGAAGCTGAACTCTCCTCAGATGCTACTCTGTAAACTCTGGTCTGCATCAACTCGGCGCTGAAGATGCAATTAACACGACTACGGTAAAGATAAACAACAAAGTCAACCATCTGACGACACGATTACATTTTCTTGTTAGAAAGCAGTAGTTTTAAGTTGTCATTATCATAGAGCACAGAATGTTTTTATGAAGCCCACAGAGAAATCATGGCCTGGTGAATATATCGTATCATGTTGCACATCAGTTATATGTATAACGTATTGAGCACTGGTTCTTGTAACACACTATACTTAACAGCATTGTTTCCTTGTGATCTTTGCAGGTGAGTGCTGCTTTTGTGGTGGAAAAGGTGTGTGAAGCGACCTTTAGACTTTTGGAAAACGGAAAGGATATGAGGTGTAGCTTTAGAGGGATATGCACATATTAGTGGCAGACTAGTAGTGATTGGGGAATTTTCTTTGGCTCATTTCTGAAGTTGTATCAGAGAAAAATCTGGACATATTAGTGTTGGTTCTTGTGATTCCCCTCGTTTCTCACTGATCGGTTCCAATGGTGTGTGCTACTGAAACTTTTACTACACTGCTGTTCTAGTATTAAGTCGCGGGCTTGATAGTCATCTTCTCCGCTATTGCGATGCTTACTGGTATTTGTAGCTAGCACAGAATGTATGTAATGGAACGCGATTTCAAATATGATGGGCATGCCATATTATTAATACTGCTCTTTCTATGATTCTCTTCTGCCCGGAAGATGAATGTCCCATTGCTGGCCTTCAATTTGTTGGATCTAAGTGCATGCCATGATGTATGCATCGGTTGGTGAGACTAATAGTTCTGCGATTTTCTGAATTTCTTCTTAGATTTTTGGTACGCATGTAATGTGTCAGTAGGATCTAGTTGCGACGAGGCTAATGTAATCAGGAGGGCCTGAGCCCAGACAGGATCAGAACTTAATTAAGTAGCACAATCACTGTGGCATTTTTCTACATGCCTGCAGCACCAAGAAACCGTCGCTAACTTCTCATGGCCCCGTACAAGGGCTTTACTCCCCGTAACAGTACATATCTTCACTCAGTGCTGGCCTTTTTTGTCAATCCGTTGCAAAACTAATTAATCAATATAAAGCTAGAATGGCAGACAGAGAGATCTTCACAAAGAGAATCTAGCCATTTCAACTTCAAAAATACTCCCGAAAGCAAGGACTTAGAATTGATGGTAGAATGTCAATAATGTATCAAGCCATACGAGGCAACTGGCATAGAGTTGGGTAACTAGATTAAAATGCCCTTTTATCAAGGAGTAGGGGAGTACAATGAATGAAGCTTCATAATTCCATTCCTACTTTGATTTGCAGAAGCTCACCACAAATGACAGTTTAAAATGCTGCTTGTAAAAGTTATACAAGACAAGAATCACATCCATTTGCGTGTAACAAGTACTTCCAATCATAAGGGAGAACAACTGACCACGGGAACAAGGAAGCAGCAGGTCATGGTACAGGAGCGAGGGCCTGCATTGCCTTTGGTTCTGGCCGCAAAGCAAGCATAGTGCAAAAGTTCCGCCTCTCTGTAGATACAGTTCTCCCCTTCTTTACGAGTTCCATCGAGGGCCTTGAAGATGATCATGCTAATTTCACGGCTTCCTGAGTTCATCTCCTCCTCGTCTTCATATTCATATTCGTCCCAGTTGTAATAGTGTCTCTTATTGTCCGTCGCCACATGACAAAAGGTTTTCTGCCCTAAGTGAACCAGGCCACAACTGGGCATATATCCCCAACCCAATTCCCTCTCCCTAGATAGGTCCAGTTCCAACAATGCCATGTTACGGAACAATCGTTCTTCCTCCTTGAGGACTTTGTGAAGTCGTTCATAACGATTAAGATACCACATGTCCCTTGGCTCATTAGAATCAGAATGATGAAGATACCACGGGCCCCTTGGCTCATTAGAATTTTCCTACCCTTCAGCGGCATCTAAGGCATGGCCACAGGAAACCAGGGAGCCTTCATGGCAGGAATACAAGATATCGTCCACGACCAGAGACCTGCTAGGGGCATCACATCCCCAACATACATTGCCTATAAATCTATAAGCTATAATCATCCCCCAAATGCCACGATCGATGTCAAAAGAAAGCACACGTGAAAAGAAAGATCTTTCTCCATTCAAACAAACATCAAAAGGAGGATCTGGCAAAACAGTCCAGCTGTCCAAAAAAGGATCGAATACCTCGAACAGGAGATGACATAAATGTTTCCGTCAGCAACTAAGCCCGTAGTCACATACTTTCCTGTGTTCATCGGAGTCCCTTCCTTCAACAACTCCTAGGGGTGGTTGCTGCTGCTAGTAGTTGTGGGTTTTAATTCAGCGGTGTCGACAACGTAGACGACGGGCGGGAGGCACTTTAAAACATCCCATTTGAGCGTGTTCTCGTCCCGCTTGAGGTCATAGTGGCCGCCCATAAAGTACAGTTTCGAGTTTAACTCCACGCAGGCCATTGCAGTCGGGTAGTCGCCGGAGGGGAATTCTAGGACTGGATAGATGGTTTCTGTTGGGTCTTCCTCCTTTGCTGTAGGATACTCGCTGGGAACGTCGACGGCGTAGAGACAAGACAGTTACCGGCGGGTCCGTCAGAGAACGACACAAAGATGTAGAGAACCTTCGATGCCTCCTCCCCAACCACCACCGGTGGTGGCGGACTGGGGGTGGTGACCGGGATCTGCTCGGCGACTTCATCTTTATCGCTTTTCTTTTTTTTCCTCCAAACCGATTCAAACGAACACTGAAAAGATTTGTGAGAAAGGGTGATCCCCCAAAAGGTAACATATAGGCCCGGTTTAGACGGACCTTTTTTTCCAGTTTTTTTTTTCAGAAAAATTACGTTTGGTAATTTTTTTTTTCTGTGGTTTAAAAAAATTAATTTTTAAATCAAGGCTGTTTTTAAAAACTTAAAAAATGAGTTTCGATTTTCAGTTTTGGTTTTTTATTTTGAAACCACCACCTCCCTCCCACTGCCGGCCACCGCCACGCCCCACCACCATAAAAAAAAACTCAAAATAAAAATTGAGGGTTTGTTTGACAAAAAAAAAAATTTGGTTTTCAGTTTTTAAAGAGCAGCTTAATTTTTTTTATATATAAAAACAAGTGGGTGTTTGATAACCCCTTTTTTTTTTAGTTTTTGGTGTTTGGTAACCCTTTTTATTTTGACTTTTTTTTTTGGTGGTTTGCTGTGGCGGTGGTGGGGCGTAGCGGTGGTCGACGGTGGTGGTGGCCGGCTGCCGACAGTCACCGGCGGTAGTGGCCGGCGGCCGGAGGTGGCTGCTGGCAGTCTCCGGTTGTAGTCGCCGACGGCCGGCAGTCTCCGGCTGTGGTCGCCGGCGGCCGGCAGTCACCGGCGGGAGTCGTCGGCGGCCGGAGTTGGCTGCCGGCGGTGGGAGGGTGGTGGTGGTGGTCTAAAAAAAGACAGTTTTTGGAGTTTTTTTTTTTACTCTTCAGTTTAAAAACTGATTTTTTAAATTGAAAAAAAAAATGGTTACCAAACGCTCATTTTTTTCAGTTTTTAAAACTGAAAAAAAACAAGAGCAAATTTTTTTTGTAAAACGGGCCCTGAGTAATCAAACATCCAAAAAAAAAAAAAACTCAAAATAAAAATGAGTTATCAAAGACCCACTTGTTTTTATATAAAAAAATAAGCTGTTATTTATTTTTTGGAAACTAAAAAGAAAAAAAAAAGTGTTGTCAAGCAGAGCCATAGGCTCGTCCAAGACACCTTTTCGTAGCAGGCACGGTCACCTCTAACCTATCCGGTAATTACCATGTTGGATGGGAATCGAAGGCAATCAAGGGCTAATTAAAATTGCATTAGGGTTATTTTGGATTGTCTTTACTTCTAACAACACTTGTGTCTGAATCGTTAATGATTTTTGTGAAAAGACGTACATGATTACCTTCTAACCATTATCCTCTCTTTTCACCCCAAAACGTACAAACCTCCGTCGCCACAGTTCTGCCACCGTCATTCGTCACCCACCCGTACGCTCAACCATCTTTAATTGGTGCCCTACCCTCGTTCATTTTTGTCAAAACATGGTTTTCGACTATTTTTTACCTCTAAACTAAGGGTTAAACTCAAGTACTTTAGTGATATTATCTTTTGAATCACAGTTGATTTTTGGTGATGCAAGAACGGATAGGTTCTTCGGAAAATACTTGAATACCGTAACGAATAGCAGGGGAAGACGGGAGAGAGTTTGTATGCGAACAATTGTTATTGTTAACTTAAGTGTCTTTTGGTTATTCTAACTCCTGCCGTCGTTTTCTTGTGTTTTCGCATTTCAAAGGAAAGAGGGGACGGTTATTACCTCGGTTTTTTGTTTTGTTTTGTTTTTTCTTTTTCTTCCCTTTTGAGCAGGGACGGGTACAAGGGGTGGCATGTGTGGGCTATGGCCACTCCAAATGTATTAAAAGCTACTTGAATAACTTATTTTCTCACACAATTTACAACAAATAATAGCCTTCTTTCTTAAATCATGCATTGCATTGATTATAATTATCACCTAATTTAACTTTACTTGACGAAGGTTAACATATAAATAAGGAAAATTTAGAACACATAATATAGCAAATCAAAGTTGCCCGTACATTTAGTTAATTATGCTATTTATTTTACTTTCTTTTGTCCCCCAAATTAGGTGAATAACTTATTTCCCTTTTATTGACTTTTTTTTCTTTTAATCGTTTTCATACATTACCGTTGTTTTGGTGAATTTTTGTTCTCATATATAAACAGTATAGCATATCAGTACGTAATATTTTTTTCATTACATTTCCACGAATATACTTTAACCCCCCTAAAGGTAAGATTTTAGATCACGAATATGCACGTCGGGAGCATGATAGCACCCCTCAGTGCCCTAAAAGGTCTTGAACAATCCTACATAAAAGATTCAACACATGCTTTTGATAGTCAATTACGAGAATTACATTTTCACGAATATGCACGTCGGGAGCATGATAGCACCCCTTAGTGCCCTAAAAGGTCTTGAACAATCCTACATAGAAGATTTAACACATGCTTTTGATAGTCAATGACGAGAATTACATTTTCGCGAATATACTTTAACCCCTCTAAAAGTAAGATTTTAGATCACGAATATTCACGTCGGGAGCGTGATAGCCCTCCTCAGTGTCCTAAGAGGTGTTGAACAATCTACTTAGAAGATTTAACATATGCTTCTGACGGTCAATGTTGAGAAAGGACAAAAACTAACGGAAGGAACATGCTTTGATAAGTAAAAGAAAAACTCAAAAGATTTAACTGAAGGAACATGCCTTTTTTTTTTGGAAACAAGAAAAAGAAAGAAACAATTAGCTCATTCATTAGAGAACGATATCATGGTCTAAAACGGAGGACAAAAGTTTATGTAAATTTTCTGCACATTCGAGCTTCATAAAAGAACCTCCAGGGTAACATATTATAGAAAAACTCCACCTTGCCTAGGAAAGAGAACGAGCTTTAAGTGAACAAATATGAGCTTACAGGGGGTGCAAGCTGCCGAACTTCTCCTAAACTGCAGCCCCTGAAAGCTCGTATCTGGTCATTTTAAACTCCACGGCTATCTAAATACAGTATTGGAGCATGTATACTAAATTAGGTGAGTACGATCTTGAAAATTGTTCGCGAACAGCTCGTCTATTTAATTTATTTATATCTACTATAACATATTAATATACCAACATCCACCCCAAAGCCCAAAACTAAACCCATCAAAGAAGAAAAGAGCCAGCACCAGATAGATACTATGAAAACTGAACAAGGCAACTTATCGTAAAGCCCAATAAAACGAAATCAACGAGACAGCTCCTGGGCTCTAAGTTCATCCTTCATTTTAGTGTAGAACACAGGCCATGATACCCGGTCAATATATGATAATGGGCTGGGCTTGGATGGGCATATATAGTCTGCAACTATTAATGAAAAAGAAGAAGAGGAAGAAACATAAATAAAAGGTTGCTTGGAGAAGAAAAGGAAACAAAAGGTAGCACGAATAAACAAGGACACACATGACAGTCATCCATAATTTTGACTACGGTCATAGCGTGTAACTGCTTTCAGTTTTATACAATGGCGAGGGTGTAGGTTAATTTGGTCACTCAATTCATCCAACAAAAGGAAAGAAAATACATGCACTCCAAGCTTCAATAAGACACAACTTTTCTGTTTAAATGGTGGGGAAAGCACGACCGTATAAGCAAATGGCTACCTGACCGTTGATTTTTACGCTTGACTAACAAAATTGGCGAGTACGAGAACCATTGCTGGCAAGTTGATCTTTAAAAGATAAAACGCCCGTTTCACTTTTTAACTCCTTCCATGAAACCAGACGGGAACTCCGGTGCTCCCGTCCAGCGTGGGTGAATTTTATAAGGCTAATGAAGTTTCGAGGAGAGAGAGAGAGAGAGAGAAGAAATGGTACGAACCTACAACATTGAGGATGGTGTTGAGTATCGACGGCAGTGGGCCGGTGGCCAAAATTGCCCAGGGTGGATTATGAGACCATGCCTACTAATTGTAAAGCCCAACAAAACAACATCAACGAGACACCTCTTGGGCCCTGAATTCATCCTTCATTCACGTTACGTACAGAACACAGGCAATAATGCCCCGTCAATCTATGATAATGGGCTGGGTATTAGGGGGGGTTCGATTTGGGGTCAAACCACAAACCTGATCGAAAATCAAACTGTTACTCTTCGATTTGAAAATTTATGAATCGAACCAAACCAAACGTCATCGGTTTGAACAATTCGGTTTGGTCGGTTTAAACGGTTCAGCTTAGTCAGTTTGGATCGGTTTGCCCACTTAAAGACATTGTTCCTTTGCACACTACTAATTGAAGTTATATTTTTTCTAAATTGCATATAATCTTGTTTCATTCGATATATAAGTTCTCATTGATGAATGAGAAAGAATGAGTAAATATAAACTAGATATTGATCACAAAAATTTTGTTTCAAAGTGTTGTTAATATTTTCGTTTCTTTAACTTGTAAGATTTGTTTATTGGAGTTACTTAGTGCCTTATATGTGTAATTATCAATGAAATGTTACTAAAAATACATTAACATATCATAGGTCGATTTGTAATCGGTTTAAAAAATGTGAACCGTGAACCAAACGGACCAATGTCGGTTTGAAAAATGTGAAACCAAACTATTAAGATCTTTGGACGGTTCGTATTGGATCGATTCAGTTTGATCGATTTGAACTGTTTGGTACTCACCCCTACTGGGTATGAATGTCTTATTGTCGAACCCTTAAAAAAAAGAAAGTTGAGCGGCCCAAGGTGGCCCGGGTCTGCAAATATATATAATCAAGAAAAGGTTGCTTGGAGAAAAGAAAAGATAGGAAAAAAACAAAAAGGAGCACCGACAAGCAAGGCTGCATATCTCACACCTACCATACTCTCTCTCTCTCTCTCTCTCTCTCTCTTATTTGTTTGTAATATAGTTGGTCTGTCTTATTTTCTTATAAATAAACGCAATTCATTATTATTTTTTACTTGATAACTATCTGTTTATTTTTGCCATCGTCTTCTTATGTGTGCATTTTTTATTATTTTTTATGTTCATAAAAAATATGTGCGTACTTGGATTTATTTGAGTGTTAAACTCGATCAAATTTTCTAGCCAATTAATAAAAGTGAGTTCATATATAATTTTCAAGATAGATTCTTTTCAACGAGTTCAGAAATATGAAAACGAATATAAAAAATGTTCTAACCAAATAAACCGCTAACAAGTTTGACTACGTCAAACCTTATCTGCAACCAACTCCATGTCCAACTATATGCTCCTCTAACACTTCCTTTGGCGCTGTTTGGTAATACATAGCATGATCATGGGGAACGAAATCCACGATTTTTTTTCCCTTTTTTCCAAATTTCATGTATTACAAAGTACTCACAAAGAGGAGTTTATAACCATTTTCTTGGTCACTGTCTCAAGCAACCATTGTACATAAGTAGTGTATGTATCATTAAGATCAATGAGACATACGGTCGGCCTTTTCCGATATGTTGTACATCAGGCAGCAATTTTTGTACTTCGTGCAGTTAATGAAACACACACATATAATACGTGAAACACAACATCTTCAAATCAAAGCGCCGCTAGAAAGTATAACCATGCATGTGTTTACGTGCGTCCAGCAATCTAGGACTTCTGTGAGCTTGAAGCCTGGCTTGAAGAAGGGTACCCTATGCCATGGCGATTGTTAGGGAAAATCATGAAAACCGAGCTCGAAACCGCACCGATAACCGCTGGCAAAACCATCATCAGCACCTTCTCCGTCGACACGAACGACGGATAAAAGCAGGCCACGGTGTTAGAGTCCAACAAAGCCACCACCAGAAACACGATCGTCGAGAAGAAAGCATGCACAAAATCCCCAATCCGAAGCTTGTACGAGGACAAGTCCTTCGAGTCCTTGGAGGAAGGCCAGAGACCCTTGCTGGTTGCGACGCCGTAGTGAGTGTCCCCCTTGCTGTCGGTGTAACTGTCGGTGAAAGAAGATAAGCAGCAGGAGAGGCCGCAGGCTCCGATGAGTATGCTGGTCAAGTACTTGTTGACGGTGTGGAATTTGCCGGTTGCGACGCCGTAGTGAGTGTCCCCCTTGCTGTCGGTGTAACTGTCGGTGAAAGAAGAGAAGCAGCAGGAGAGGCCGCAGGCTCCGATGAGTACGCTGGTCAAGTACTTGTTGACGGTGTGGCATTTGCCGTTGTTGGTGAGGACGGGGTTGAGGAACTGGAATATGAAGACGGTGCCGGTGGGGAGGAGCTTGATGAGGTTGCCGACGCCGGTGAAGGCCTTGTGTTTCACGCTGGATGTGGAGCTGGAGCTGGAGCTGCTGCTAGTTTTGGCCATTTTTAGGAATGTTCAAGGTTTGATGTTATTCCTCTAGGAAATGAGCTTCTTCTTGTGGTACTTTATTGTGATGGGCATGATGTTGTAGGAGTACTTATATATAGACAAAGGTACAGTCTGTGTGTGTGTGTGTGTGTGTGAGAGAGAGAGAGAGAGAGAGAGATGGTTGCTTATACCTAACATATGCACAAAGCTGAGCTTGGATTGCAAGCAGAATTGTCAATGCTTTCAGTCCTTTCACTCCTTCGGAAAGTGGCCATACCAAGCTACAACGGTTTCAAGGCTTGGATGGTGCCGTTTGAACAAATTTTGGCTACCACGTGAATTACAGGAATCTTCTTCTTCCTCTTTATATAACTATCAATGATCACTAAACATTTTTAATGACTTTTGTTTTATCTTGGAAAGTACTCCTACGAAAGTAGACTCAACCAATAGGCACTAGTTAAATCAACTTTACGAGTCGAGCTCGTTGCATCCGATTCAAGGAATAGTCGAGAATACAGCATCAACATATACATACACAATGATCTAGCTGAATGAACCGATATTAGAAAGTAATCTCTCACTCATAATCGACAACCACTTAATATTTGCACCGACCGAAACCAAAAACAACATCGATCTGACCAGCTACATCAACACTAGTGACAAACACGTACTGGGATTATCTTTTCCATAGATGATGCATTTTACTGCCTTTTGATAAACCATGGCGGCGAAAGCTTCCCAAGTCTTTTGAAAATGCATTTACTTTATTATGCTGATAATTAGGACTCGTGGGTGAGTCCAAGTAATTGGAACTTGCACGTTACTTCACCATATCTGTATAGGACGCACCCTGTTATATATTCATTCTAAACGTTCTTCACAAGAAGCATTTATTTATATAACACAAGTATACATACGTGCAGGGTTACATCCATTCTCTTTGTTCAATACACCATTAGTAAATTAAGTTAGTCAAGTTATCCGTAACTTTCCATGGATTTTGTGAGGTATATACAATTCTGACCACAATCCAAAATCTAGCAGAACCTGTTGACCAGCTAATTTTCTTGCAGAAATGTAAAATCCACTTTTTTCTGACTAAATGGACTCCTTATACAAGTGTGATATGATAGGGCACGATTGTTTGAGTTTGGACTTGGTAAGGATCAAAATTGAGTAAAGCTTGATTCTTCTCTAATATGTTAAGCTAAAATAGATGTATTGCTTGTTGAGGTGCACCTGTAAAGTTATGTCAGTCCCACGTCGAATAAGTTCGAAAAACATATACATGGATGGATTGGGTCGTGTTGGCTTAAGCCTTTAAGTTGGGTTGAGTTTATCGGTATATCTAGGTCATCTAGGTGAACACTGGACTACCTAATCTAAGAATTGCCCAAGGAGGGGAGTACTAACAATAACTTTAAGGATGAGATTTTAACCAAAAAGGTGTAGTGATACATAGGGCATGGTACCGCATAAGAAAGCAACGTTAGAGAAAATTTAAGGATGAGATTTCAATAAATTATAATAAACATATATATATATGTCGTAACACTAAGATATGGTATGCCGTAAGAGAGAATGTGTATTGGCAAGTTTGGACTCGCTCAAAATACTGAAAATCACATATGATTTGACATGGAATTTTCTTATAAGGCGACAGAGATATATGACTCCCCCTGATTTTAACTTGTGAGACGTGTAAGTTTTAATTTTTTTTGTGGAAGGAAGACTCAAACCTTTATAAGAATGCACCTGCCGAAGTTATGACATGACTTGGAACTACTAGTAAACACTAAACAAGTTCAACTACGAGTCTTATTCCCTGTGCTAGACATGATCCTCTTTATAGCTATGAAAGAAGGAGCTCACCTTAAACAAAGAACTCACTATTTCCAGTTTGAATAAAGGCATTGTCATGGAAGCTAACTAGGGCTTTAATTTAAGACCTTTTCAAAAATAGACTTCACAAATCAATGTGAGTTGCGTACAAGACTTCCTGAAACCACATTTTTGTTTTTTTGATACGGACACCGGTCTTTTTCATATATAAAAAATTTTATTAGAAAAATACTTCAACTTGGTATTAGTTTATATGGTATGAACCGGTATCCATTTTGGTGTAAGTAGAATTAAGAGAATGTCTATTTTCACACAATGTTATGCTTTTTTACACCCTCATTCTTTGCTAAAAGATTTACGTTTCGTCATTAATGTACTTTTTTCGCGATAAAATGAGAGCGTGGAACAACATATAAGATGTGAAAATAGACGCTTCGTAAAACTAAATCTTCCACTACTATAATTTTGCGTAAATGAGACTGCAGATACAAAGATATTTCTTTCTTTACGGTATTATCGTGTATTTGTCTCTTTCTATTTCCTTAGAAAAGCTTAAAGAAGGACTAATAAGAAAAGAAAACCCCAAAAATATTGTTTGGTTTGAATCTTTGCTAGAATTTCATGTTTGTTGGTCCTGTGTGGAAGTTTTCTTTTTATGTGGTTTAAAATTTTGTGCCCCCTAATCTGGCCATAGTTTATATTGGTCTTCCTTAGTAAGTTACTTGTTGGAGGCAAATTGCCTGTGTAATATAAGCTAAGGTATGGCTTATTAATAGATCTTGCTTCAAAAATACAAAGAGGCTGAACAACTGCTATCACTACGAAAAGTCCCTTTCTTCCGGCTGATTTGAGACCATCCGCGCCACGAGCGTCTATGTAAATTTTTTGCATAATCGAGTTTCATACAAGAACCTCCACAGACCCGATTATAGAAAAATTCCGCTTTGCCTGAGAAAGAGAACGAGCTTTAAATGAACAAATACGAGCTTTCGAGGGTTGCAAGCACCGAACTTCTCGTGAACAAAGCTCGTACTTTTTTATATCTAAAGCTCGTTCAAGACTATATATATAGAAAATAAAATGAGTATGAGTATTATCTATATAATATATAATAAGCGAAGCGAGAAAGACATTGATAATTTCTTTGCGCGACACATCATCGCTTCTTTATATGACATGTCACCAGATTAATTATCTTTTATATTAATAAGTCTTATTTAATTTAAAAACTAACTCTAATCATTCTAAAATTCTGCCTAATCAATATACTAATCTATTAAGACTTCTTTTTGACAATTATGTCCTTAAAATTAAAAAACTAATTCTAATCATTCTCAAACTCAACCTTCTCATTATACTAACTTATTAGAATTTAATATTTACTATTGTATCTTCAAAACTACTCTCTAATATGAATATGAAAACTCATATATATAAAAAACGAAAATAATACTTTCGATTTAGAAGAAAAAAATTAATTGAAAAATCGATTCTAATCCTTCTAAAACTCTATCTAATCAATATACTAATCTATTAAGACTTTGTTTTGACAATTATGTTCTTGAAAGTGTTTTCTAATATGAAAATTCAAATCCTTAGACCCAAAAAATAACTTACGAGATATAAAATAAAAATGTGATTTAATAATTAATTTAAAATTTGATAGAATCCTAATTTTTATGTCTAAATAATTTTGCAGAGTACTCTTAACCTAACTTTTCAAGCTAATACACTTGGTTTTAAAATGAATCAAATTGAGCCACTAAAAGAACTTAATAATAATATAGTTTTGACAAGTTCCTGGAAACTGTTACAAATAAAGTATTAAAAATTTCTTAATGACTGCAATTATTGTTTTAGCAGAAGTAGATATTTTTTCCCATAAGATCTAAATCTCTTTTTGTTTCTTGAAATGTGGTATTCATTGATACACTTTTTGTAACTTTTTAAAATATTTTATTAACTTACTCAAGCTTGACTCGGGATCCTTTCCACTATTTTTTACCTCTAAACTAAGGGTTAAACTCAAGTATTTTAGTGACATTATCTCTTGAATCAGTCGTAGTTGATTTTTGGTAATACAAGAACGGATAAATTCTTCGGAAAATACTTGACTACCGTAATGAATAGCAGGGGAAGACGGGGGAGAGTTTGTATGCGAACAATTGCTTTTGATAACTCAAGTGTCATTTGGTTACTCTAGCTCCTGCCATCAGTTTTCTTGTGTTTTCGCATTTCAAAGGAAAGAGGGGACAGTTATTACCTCGGTTTTTTGTTTTTGGTTTTTTTTTCCTTCCTTTTTGAGCAGGGGCGGGTATAAGGGGTGGCATGCGTGGGCTATGGCCACTCCAAATGTATTGAAAGCTAATTGAATAACTTATTTTCTCACACAATTTACAACAAATAATAGCCTTCAGTTCCCGAATCACTATTAATGCCTTGATTCTTCCTTAAATCATGCATTGCATTGATTGTAATCATCACCTAATTTAACTTTACTTGACGAGGGTTAACATATAAATAAGGAAAATTTAGAACACATCATATAGCAAATCAAAGTTGCCCGTACATTTAGTTAATTATACTATTTATTTTACTTTCTTTTGTCCCCCAAATTAGGGGAATAACTTATTTCTCTTTTATTGACTTTTTTTTTTCTTTTAATAGTTTTCATACATTACCGTTGTTTTGGTGAATTTTTGTTCTCATATATAAACAGTATAGCATATCAGTACGTAATATTTTTTTCATTACATTTCCACGAATATACTTTAACCCCCCTAAAGGTAAGATTTTAGATCACGTATATGCACGTCGTGAGCATGATAGCACCGCTTAGTGCCGTAAAAGGTCTTGAACAATCCTACATAGATGATTTAACACTTGCTTTTGATAGTCAATGACGAGAATTACATTTTTACGAATATACTTTAACCCCTCTAAAAGTAAGATTTTAGATCACAAGTATGCACGTTGGGAGCGTGATAGCACCCCTCAGTGTCCTAAATGGTGTTGAACAATCTACTTAGAAGATTTAGGTTCTGTTTGACAACACTTTTTTTTTTGTTGTAAGTTTCCAAAAGAAAAAGGGCTAATTACACCTATGTCCCTGAGGTTTGGGGGTAATTACACACGAGGATAATAGTTTGCAATAATTACACTTATGTCCATTGACCAAACATAATCTTAAAAATCCTAACGGTTTTAATAAAAAAAACTGTATTGCCCCTAAGTTGGAACTTTATTTATTTTTAATGCCATTAATTTCATCTTAAAAAAAAGAAAAAGAAAGATTAATGTCATTACTCCCCCCCCCCCCCCCCACAACACCCCCCGATCCAATCACCACTTGACACTGAGCCTCTCCAGCTTTTCACAACCAACGGCAATCTTCGCAAGCCCAACGTCGGTCACGTTAAGGCACTTGTCCATCCTCAGATCCCTCAACCCCGTCGCACACGACAATGCCGTCGCCTCCCTGTCACCAAACTCGCAGCAATACGACACGTCGACAGCCTCCAAGCACGGGCAGGAACCAACCAGCATCCCCAGTCCGATCCATCTCAACCTGACCGACCGACTCAGCACTAGCCTCCTTAGCCTCCGAGTCCACCCACCACCGCCCCTTCAGGTGGCATTAATTGCTTGTCTGTGGAACCCTAATTTGCAAATAAGGTTTTTATGATGGCTCAGAATACTTCATAAAGATCAAATTGAGAAAAATGAACATGGCTCGGAATAATTTTGATGAAATTGACTGCAAATTGAGAAATTTTTAAATAGGGAACAAATCAATTTTAGGGTTTTAAAACCCTAATCTTTAAATTAAGGCTGAAATTAAAGATTAAAATTTTAAAAAATATTCAGTATATACTGTACAAGGGGTAGTATCGTCATTTTAAAAATACATATTGATGACATCATAAAAAAAAGTACATTTTTTTTACGGAACCCTGACGGATAGACACGGCTGATACATTTGAAACACTTTTGGTCACGGAATGTTACATTTTGAAACTTTGTGTCCTTGACTCTAATTATCCCTTAACCTCAGGGACATAGGTGTAATTAGCCCAAAAAAAATTTAAAGAGCAGTTTATTATTTTTTTTATTTTACAAAAACAAGTGGGTGTTTGATAGCCCAGTTTTTTTTAATGGTTGTTTGCGGTGGCGGTGGTGGGGCGTGGCAGTGGCTGCCGGCGGTGATGGTCGAAGTTGGCTGCTAGCAACTCCGGTGGTGGTCTAAAAAAAAAAAAAACCAAAACTGAAAAAAAAATTCATTTTTTGACTTTTTTTTTTCTTCTTCTTCAAAATAAAAACAGATTTTTTAAACTAAAGAAGAAAAAGAAAAAAAAAAGGTTACCAAACGTAACTTTTTTTCCCAATTTTCAAAACTGAAAAAAAAGAGGTTGTGTTAAACAGGGCCTTAACATATGCTTCTATAGTCAACGTTGAGAAAGGGCAAAAACTAACTGAAGGAACATACTTTGACAAGTAAAAGAAAAACTCAAAAGATTTAACCGAAGGAACATGCTTTTTTTTTGGAAACAAGAAAAAGAAAGAAACAATTCGTTCATTCGTTAGAGAACGATATCATGGTCTAAAACGGAGGGGAAAAATTTATGTAAATTTTCTGCACATTTGAGCTTCATAAAAGAACCTCCAGGGTAAGATATTATAGAAAAACTCTACCTTGCCTAGGAAAGAGAACGAGCTTTAAATGAACAAATATGAGCTTTCAGGGACTGCAAGCTGTAGAACTTCTCCTAAATTGCAGCCTTTGAAAGCTCGTATTTGGTTATTTTAAACTCCACGGCTATCTAAATACAGTATTGGAGCATATATATAATAAATTAGGTGACTACGATCTTGAAAATTATTCGCGAACAGCTCGTCTATTTAATTTATATCTACTATAACATATTAATATACCAACATCCACCCCAAAGCCCAAAACTAAACCGATCAAGGAAGAAAAGAGCCAGCACCAGATACTATGAATACTGAACAAGGAACTTATCGTAAAGCCCAATAAAACGAAATCAACGAGACAGCTCCTGGGCTCTAAGTTCATCCTTCATTGTAGTGTAGAACACAGGCCATGATACCCGGTCAATATATGATAATGGGCTGGGCTTGGATGGGCACATATAGTCTGCAACTATTAATGGAAAAAGAAGAAGTGGAAGAAACATAAAAAAAGGTCGCTTGGAGAAGAAAAGGAAACAAAAGGTAGCACGAATAAACAAGGACACACATGACAGTCATCCATAATTTTGACTAGGGTCATAGCGTGTAACTGCTTCAGTTTTATACAATGGCGAGGGTTTTGGTTAATTTGGCCACTCAATTCATCCAACAAAAGGAAAGAAAATACATGCACTCCAAGCTTCAATAAGACACAACTTTTCTGTTTAAACGGTGGGGAAAGCACGACTGTATAAGCAAATGGCTCCCTGACCGTTGATTTTTACGCTCGACTAGCAAAATTGGCGAGTACGAAAACCATTGCTGGCAGGTTGATCTTTAAAAGATAAAATGCCCGTTTCACTTTTTAACTCCTTCCATGAAACCAGACGGGAACTCCGATACTCCCGTCCAACGTGGGTGAATTTTATAAGGCTAATGAATTTTCGAGGAGAGAGAGAAGAAATGGTACGGACCTGCAGCATTGAGGATGGTGTTGAGTATTGACGGCAGTGGGCCGGTGGCCAAAATTGCCCAAAGTGGATAATGAAACCAAGCCTACTAATTGTAAAGCCCAACAAAACAAAATCAACGAGACACCTCTTGGGCCCTGAATTCATCCTTCATTTACGTTACGTACAAAACACAGGCACTAATGCCCGGTCAATCTATGTTAATGGGCTGGGTAGTAGGAGTGAGCATGGTTCGATTTGGGGTCAAACCGCAAACCTGACCCCAAACCGAACCGTTACTCTTCGGTTTGAAAATTTATGAATCGAACAAAACTAAACGCCATAGGTTTGGACTTTGGACAATTCGCTTTGGTCGGTTTAAACGGTTCGGCTTAGTCGGTTTGGATCGGTTTGCCCACTTAAAGACATTGTTCATTTGCACGCTACTAATTGAAGTTACATTTTTTCTAAATTGCATATAATCTTGTTTCATTTGATAAATAAGTTCTCATTGATGAATGAAAAAGAATGAGTAAATATAAACTAGATATTGGGCCCTGAATAAATAAGTTCTCTTGGGCCCTGAATTCATCCTTCATTTACGTTACGTACAGAACACAGGCACTAATGCCCGGTCAATCTATGTTAATGGGCTGGGTAGTAGGGGTGAGCATGGTTCGATTTGGGGTCAAACCGCAAACCTGACCCCAAACCGAACCGTTACTCTTCAGTTTGAAAATTTATGAATCGAACAAAACCAAACGCCATAGGTTTGGACTTTGGGCAATTCGCTTTGGTCGGTTTAAACGGTTCGGCTTAGTCGGTTTGCCCACTTAAAGACATTGTTCATTTGCACGCTACTAATTGAAGTTACATTTTTTCTAAATTACACATAATCTTGTTTCATTCGATAAATAAGTTCTCATTGATGAATGAAAAAGAATGAGTAAATATAAACTAGATATTGGGCCCTGAATAAATAAGTTCTCTTGGGCCCTGAATTCATCCTTCATTTACGTTACGTACAGAACACAGGCACTAATGCCCGGTCAATCTATGTTAATGGGCTGGGTAGTAGGGGTGAGCATGGTTCGATTTGGGGTCAAACCGCAAACCTGACCCCAAACCGAACCGTTACTCTTCGGTTTGAAAATTTATGAATCGAACAAAACCAAACGCCATAGGTTTGGACTTTGGGCAATTCGCTTTGGTCAGTTTAAACGGTTCGGCTTAGTCGGTTTGGATCGGTTTGCCCACTTAAAGACATTGTTCATTTGCACGCTACTAATTGAAGTTACATTTTTTCTAAATTGCATATAATCTTGTTTCATTCGATAAATAAGTTCTCATTGATGAATGAAAAAGAATGAGTAAATATAAACTAGATATTGGGCCCTGAATAAATAAGTTCTCTTGGGCCCTGAATTCATCCTTCATTTACGTTACGTACAGAACACAGGCACTAATGCCCGATCAATCTATGTTACTGGGCTGGGTAGTAGGAGTGAGCATGGTTCGATTTGGGGTCAAACCGCAAACCTGACCCCAAACCTAACCGTTACTCTTCGGTTTGAAAATTTATGAATCGAACAAAACCAAACGCCATAGGTTTGGACTTTGGACAATTCGCTTTGGTCGGTTTAAACGGTTCGGCTTAGTCGGTTTGGATCGGTTTGCCCACTTAAAGACATTGTTCATTTGCACGCTACTAATTGAAGTTACATTTTTTCTAAATTGCATATAATCTTGTTTCATTCGATAAATAAGTTCTCATTGATGAATGAAAAAGAATGAGTAAATATAAACTAGATATTGGGCCCTGAATATATAAGTTCTCTTGGGCCCTGAATTCATCCTTCATTTACGTTACGTACAGAACACAGGCACTAATGCCCGGTCAATCTATGTTAATGGGCTGGGTAGTAGGGGTGAGCATGGTTCGATTTGGGGTCAAACCGCAAACCTGACCCCAAACCGAACCGTTACTCTTCGGTTTGAAAATTTATGAATCGAACAAAACCAAACGCCATAGGTTTGGACTTTGGACAATTCGCTTTGGTCGGTTTAAACGGTTCGGCTTAGTCGGTTTGGATCGGTTTGCCCACTTAAAGACATTGTTCATTTGCACGCTACTAATTGAAGTTACATTTTTTCTAAATTGCATATAATCTTGTTTCATTCGATAAATAAGTTCTCATTGATGAATGAAAAAGAATGAGTAAATATAAACTAACTATTGATCACAAAACTTTTGTTTCTAAGTGTTGTTAATATTTTCGTTTTTTTAACTTTCAAAATTTGTTTATTGGAGTTGCTTCGTGCCTTATATGTGTAATTATTAATGGAATGTTACTAAAAATACATTAACATATCATAGGTCGGTTCGGTTCGGTTCGGTTTAGAATCGGTTTCAAAAGTGTGAACCGTGAACCAAACCGAACTAAGGTCGGTTTGAAAAATGTGAAACCAAACGGTTAAGATCTTAGGACAGTTCATATTGGATTAGTTCGGTTTGAGCGATTCAGATCGATTTGAACGGTTTGGTACTCACCTCTGCTGTGAACGGATGGCTTATTCTTAAAAAAAGAAAGTTGAGCGGCCCAAGGTGGCCCGGGTCTGCAAATATATATAATCAAGAAAAGGTTGCTCGGAGAGGAGAAAAGAAAAGATAGGAAAAAAACAAAAAGGAGCACCGACAAGCAAGGATGCATATCTCACACCTACCATGCTCTCCTCTCTCTCTTATTTGTTTGTAATATAATATAGTTGGTCTGTCTTATTTTCTTATAAATAAACGCAATTCATTAATTTTTTTTTACTTGATAACTATCTATTTATTTTTGCCATTGTGCAATTATTATTATTATTTTTGTTCATAAAAAATACGTGCGTACTTGGATTTATTTGAATGTTAAACTCAAATTTACTAGCCAAATAATAAAAGTGAGTTTATATATAATTTTCAAGATAGATTCTTTTCAACGAGTTCAGAAATATGAAAACGAATATAAAAAATGTTCTAACCAAATAAACTATTAACAAGTTTGACTACGTCAAACCTTAACGGTAACCAACTCCATGTCCACCTATTTGCTCCTCTAAGACTTCCTTTGGCGCTGTTTGGTAGTACATAGCATGATCATGGGAAACGAAATCCACCATTTTTTTCTTTTTTTTCGAATTTCATGTATTACGAAGTACTCGCAAAGAGGAGTTTATAACCATTTTCTCCGTCACAATCTCAAGCAACCATTGTACATAAGTAATGTATGTATCATTAAAATTAATGATACATGAGGTCGCCCGGCCCTTTTCCGATATGCTGTACATCAGGCAGCAATTTTTGTACTTTCGTGCAGTTAATGAAACACACATATAATACATGAAACACAACATCTTCAAATCAAAGTGCCACTAAAAAGTATAACCATGCATGTTTTTACGTGCGTCCAGCAATCTAGGACTTCTGTGAGCTTGAAGCCTGGCTTGAAGAAGGGTACCCTATGCCATGGCGATTGTTAGGGAAAATCATGAAAACTGAGCCCGAAACCGCACCGATAACCGGTGGCAAGACCATCATCAGCACCTTCTCCGACGACTCGAAGGACGGATAAAAGCAGTCCACGGTGTTAGAGTCCAACAAAGCCACCATCAGAAACACGATCACCGACAAGAAAGCATGCACAAAATCCCCAATCCGAAGCTTGTACGAGGACAAGTCCGTCGAGTCCTTGGAGGACGGCCAGAGACCCTTGCTGGTTGCGACGCCGTAGTGAGTGTTCCCCTTGCTGTCGGTGTAACTGTCGGTGAAAGAAGAGAAGCAGCAGGAGAGGCCGCAGGCTCCGATGAGTACGCTGGTCAAGTACTTGTTGACGGTGTGGCATTTGCCGTTGTTGGTGAGGACGGGGTTGAGGAACTGGAACATGAAGACGGTGCCGGTGGGGAGGAGCTTGATGAGGTTGCCGACGCCGGTGAAGGCCTTGTCTTTCACGCTTGATGTGGAGCTGGAGCTGGAGCTGCTGCTAGCTTTGGCCATTTTTAGGGATGTTCAAGGTTTGATGTTATTCCTCTAGGAAATGAGCTTCTTCTTGTGGTACTTTATTGTGATGGGCATGATGTTGTAGGAGTACTTATATATAGACAAAGGTACAGTCTCTGTGTGTGTGTGTGTGTGTGTGTGTGTGTGAGAGAGAGAGAGAGAGAGAGAGAGAGAGAGAGATGGTTGCTTATACGTAATATATGCACAAAGCTGAGCTTGGATTGCAAGCAGAATTGTCAATGCTTTCACTCTTCGGAAGGTGGCCATACCAAGCTACAACGGTTTCAAGGCTTGGATGGTGCCGTTTGAGCAAATTTTGGCTACTACGTGAATTACATGAATCTTCTTCTTTCTCTTTATATAACTATTAATGATCACTAAATATTTTTAATGGCTTTTGTTTTATCTTAGAAAGTACTCCTACGAAGGTAGACTCAACTAATAAGCACTAGTTAAATCAACTTTACGAGTCAAGCTCGTTGCATCCGATTCAAGGCATAGTCGAGAAAACAGCGTCAACGTATACATACACAACGATCTAACTGAATGAACCGATATTAGAAAGTAATCTCTCGCTCATAATCGACAACCACTTAATATTTGCACTGACCGAAACCAAAAAAACATCGATCGGACCAGCTACATCAACACTAGTGACAAACACGTACCGGGATTATCTTTTCCATAGATGAAGCATTTTACTGCCTTTTGATAAACCATGGCGGCGAAAGCTTCCCAAGTCTTTTGAAATGCATTTACTTTATTATGCCGATAATTAGGACTCGTGGGTGAGTTCAAGTAATTGGAACTTGCACGTTACCTCACCATATCTGTATAGGACGCACCCTGTTATATATTCATTCTAAACGTTCTTCACAAGAAGCATTTATTTATATAACACAAGTATACATACGTGCAGGGTTACATCCATTCTCTTTGTTCAATACACCATTAGTAAATTAAGTTAATTAAGTTAGTCAAGTTATCCGTAACTTTCCATGGATTTTGTGAGGTATATACAATTCTGACCACAATCCAAAATCTAACAGAACCTGTTGACCAGCTAATTTTCTTGCAGAAATGTAAAATCCACTTTTTTCTGACTAAATGGACTCCTTATACAAGTGTGATATGATAGGGCACGATTGTTTGAGTTTGGACTTGGGAAGGATCAAATTTGAGTAAAGCTTGATTCTTCTCTAATATGTTAAGCTAAAATAGATGTATTGCTTGTTTAGGTGCACCTGTAAATTTGTGTCAGTCCCACGTCGAGTAAGTTCGAAAAACATATACATGGATGGATCGTGTCATGTTGGCTTAAGCGTTTAAGTTGGGTTGAGTTTATCGGTATATCTAAGTCATCTAGGTGGACAATGGACTACCTAATCTAAGAATTGCCCAAGGAGGGGAGTACTAACAATAACTTTAAGGATGAGATTTTAACCAAAAAGGTATAGTGATACATAGGGCATGGTATGGCATAAGAAAGCAACGTTAGAGAAAATTTAAGGATGAGATTTCAATAAATTATAGTAAACATATATATGTCGGTCGTAACACCAAGATATGGTATGCCGTAAGAGAGAATGTGTATTGGCAAGTTTGGACGCGCTCAAAATACTGAAAATTACAGATGATTAGACATGGAATTTTCTTATAAGCCGACAGAGATATCTGACTCCCCCTGATTATAACTTGTGAGACGTGTAAGTTTTAAATTTTTTTGTGGAAGGAAGACTCAAACCTTGATAAGAATGCACTCACCGAAGTTATGACATGACTTGGAACTACTAGTAAACACTAAACATGTTCAACTACGAGTCTTATTCCCTGTGCTAGACATGATCCTCTTTATAGCTATGAAAGAAGGAGCTCACCTTAAACAAAGAACTCACTATTTCCAGTTTGAATAAAGGCATTGTCATGGAAGCTAACTAGGGCTTTAATTTAAGACCTTTTAAAAAATAGACTTCACAAATCAATGTGGGTTGCGTACAAGACTTCTTAACAAACCTGAAAACACATTTTTGTTTTTTAGTTTTTTAGTTTTTTTGATACGGACACCGGTCTTTTTCATATCTAAGAAAGTTTATTAGAAAAATACTTCAACTTGGTATTAGTTTATATGGTTTGAACCGGTATCCATTCTGGTGTAAGTAGAATTAAGAGAATGCCTATTTTCACACCATGTTATGCTTTTTTACACCCTCATTCTTTGCCAAAAGATTTACGTTTCGTAATTAATGTTCTTTTTTCGCAATAAAATGAGAGCGTGGAACAACAAATAAGATGTGAAAATAGACGCTTCGTAAAACTAAATCTTCCACTACTATAATTTTGCGTAAATTAGACTGCAGATACAAAGATATTTCTTTCTTTACGGTATTATCGTGTATCTGTCTCTTTCTATTTCCTTAGAAAAGCTTAAAGAAGGACTAATAAGAAAAGAAAACCCAAAAAATATTGTTTGGTTTGATTCTTTGCTAGAATTTCATGTTTGTTGGTCCTGTGTGGAAGTTTTCTTTTTATGTGGTTTAAAATTTTGTGCCCCCTAATCTGGCCATAGATTATATTGGTCTTCCTTAGTAAGTTACTTGTTGGAGGCAAATTGCCTGTGTAATATAAGCTAAGGTATGGCTTATTAATAGATCTTGCTTCAAAAATACAAAGGGTCTGAACAACTGCTATCACTGCGAAAAGTCCCTTTCTTCCGGCTGATTTGAGACCATCCGCGCCACGAGCGTCTATGTAAATTTTTTGCATAATCGAGTTTCATACAAGAACCTCCACAAAACCGATTATAGAAAAATTCCGCTTTGTCTGAGAAAGAGAATGAGCTTTAAATGAACAAATACGAGCTTTCGAGGGTTGCAAGCACCGAACTTCTCGTGAACAAAGCCCGTACATTTTTTTATCTAAAGCTCGTTCAAGACTATATATATAGAAAATAAAACGAGTATGAATATTAGGATTTGTATAATAAACAAGTCGAACACGATCTCAAAAAGTTGTTCGCAAACAACTCCTAAATATGACATATAGCACATCCACTCCAAAGTCCAAAACTAAACCCACCAAGGAAGAAAAAGGCCCAGTACCAGATACAACTACGAATACTGAACAAGTCGCAGAGCCCAATAAAACAAAATCAACGAGACACCTCTTGGGCCCTATGTTCATCCTTCATTTCAGTGTAGAACACAGGCCATGTTGCATTGCCCGGTCCATCTATGATAATGGGCTGGGCTTGGAATGGGCATATATAGTCGAACCCTTACAGAAGAAGTTGAGATGAAAAAGAATAAGAGGAGGAAACCCAAAAAGAAAGGTTGCTTGGAGAAGGAAAGGGGCATCATGTCATCCATAATTTTTACTAGGATCAAGATCTCCGAAATTGCTAGGCCAACAGCAATGGACGATGACGATAATATATGTTTTTGTTTATTCCGATGAATTTATCGGCCACGTTCCCATGTAACTACTTCACTTTATACAGAGGCGAGGGTACTCGACCAGTAAATTGACTAGTACGAAAACCAGTGCTGGCAATTGATATCTACAAAAACAAATACGCCATTTTCACTTTCTAACTCCTTCCATGAAACCTAGCGGGAATGGCGGTGATCCCATTACTACTGCCCCCTACTTGCACGAAGATACCATCGACGACTTAATCACCATTTTATATGGCAAATGAATTTTTCAAGAAAGAGAGCAGGTACAGTACTGTCGTAGAGCATTGAGGATGGTGTTGACACCAGTGGGCGAAGGCGGTTTAAATCGATAATGGTGACGACTTAATCACCATTTTATATGGCGAATGAATTTTTCAAGAAAGAGAGCAAGTATGATACTGTCGTAGGGCATTGAGGATGGTGTTGACACCGGTGGGCGAAGACGGTTTAAATCGGTAATGGTGGTTGAATTGGACCGAGATCACTATTTTGCCCGTGAAACCCGTGTAGACAAAATGAGTAAAGTCTTAATAGTAAGTGATATACCATAAGCAAGGAACAAATTCACAGCACCCTGTGACTTGAATTCGCATTTAGGGTTTTTGCTGCAATATCCTGCCGCCTCGACATTATATATCCGATTATACAGTGACCGACTATCAACGGTCAAACATTCACACCAGCGCATGCTACCAAAGCAACTGGTGAATCAGAGCACTTTGCGCTCCATCCGCCCCCGAGGGCACGTATGACGAGAACTCTAAGTTCTGTCCAGGCCCCCAGGGCATTTACATGAGCTCCATGTTCCATTCCCCCTCAAGGGCACTTATCAGAACTCTACGTTCCACTAGCTCTCTAAGGCGGTCCCTCAAGGGACGAACACCCTCAAGGGTGATAGGATAGAGCTTAAGTTCTATCGGAACGGTTTAGCTATAGTTCTAACCCGTGAAACGGCAAAACCTAGTGGGAGTTCGTCGCCCTACCCTGTTTTGTTAATTCGAAACCTGGCCGAGCGTGAGTGCGAGGCTTCTTTGCTAGCCCTTAGCTGACGATAAGGGTTCGAGTCAAAGTAAAACGCAAGCATGATGTGGTTAGCTCAAGCTAAAGAACACACACTTGCACAAAACAAACACCCTCCACAGGAGAGGTGACCCCTCAAGGGGACATTCAAACACTTAGCACATGCAACAACTTGCATGCACAACTTTGTGTCCTCTCTCTAGAGAGGCTAACGTGGGGTACAGCCTCTAATGGATCCCGAGATCCCATGATTCATCTTCCCAAAGATGATTACGAGTAGCCTATTTAGGCAACATTCGAAAGACCCAGCTCTCAAGAGATAGAGTTCTAGCATCCTACTCGGGCAAAGTTCAAAGGCTTAAGCTCCCAAGAGCTTAGGTCCGAGCACATGGAGTAGATAAATATTATTACCCCTACATGCAGATGGAGAATCCCTTACAAATCTGACGTGTGTCTCAAGACACCAGGTATAAACTTCCTCAGCCAAACATTTTGGCTAAGGAAGTGGGGGGCTTATGATATACCTCAAATATAACTCCCAATAATTGGGGAATACCCGGTAATCCTAGTCGAACTGGGAGACCAATAATTATCTTATCAGAGATCGTGACGTGATCCTCAAGGATCCTAACGCGATCCTAACACATCTAGCCTACGTCCCAGTCCTACTATGGCTCTTCTTCCTACCACTATATAAAGGGGTCTACCCCCCCAGGTGTGTGACAACTACACACATTCATGCTTTTTCAGAGTCAGTATCATATAGTTGCGCTCTGACTTAAGCATCAAAGAGTTCTCCGCCGGGAATCCCACCTGGTGGTCACTCATTTTCTGTCTTGCAGGTCATCGGTCCAAGCTCGGGTTCCGCAACGTACGCGGGACATAGTTTTAGCAGCAACAGTAAGTGAACAAGATAGACGTTCGTAGGGGTGAGCATTTAAACCGTAAAAATCGAATCAATCAATCCGATTGCAAAAACAGTCGGTTTGGGTTTTTTTTTTCCAAACCGCATGTTCGCTTCGGTTTGGATTTTTTGAAACCGATCTAAACTAAACCGAACCGACCGTACTTAAAATAATATATATATATATTTAACTAACCCCAGTTAATTTTACTAAATGCCTTAGTTAAACTTAACCCATTAATATAAATAGCAATAACGCTAAATTTCATTTACCCTAATTCCTACTTTTCAATTTTTACACGCCGTCAGATCAGGATTGCTCCACAGCCTCATGCCCTCAGCCTCCGATTCTGTCGAGCCTCAACTTCCAGATCTTGAGTCAAGATCTACCATTCTGCCGATTGCTCCACACCTCCACGGCAGCACCTCCCTCAGCCACGTTTCTCCTCTAGCCGCCGTCTCCACCTCCCACGGCTGTGCCTCCATCTTTGACGTCTCTCCTCCCGCAGGCACCTCCAATCTCCTTCAGTCTCCAAGTACGAAGTTATGTCTCCCTTTCTTTTGTTTCTTCTCTTTCCTTTTGTTTCTTGAATATTTTCTCTTCAGTTTCTTCTCTTCACCACATGATCTGACCAAATCTCACCAGATCTCACCAAATAGACCAAAGGGTATCTAGAGAATTTAGAGTAACTAATAACATACTGATTCCTTTGAATAAATTAGTGAATCAAATTTTCAAGATTTACTTGATTTATTATGGTTGAAATGTATTGTATCATTTTGTTGTTTCTGTTAGCTCCTTAATCCAGCAAATTCCAAATGACAAGACTTCCTTTGGCTGTCTGGCAGTACGAGTATAGGTGTTTAGCTTCTCTGGGCGCATTAGTTATACTTGCTATTATGTGATACTTAGCTCTTCATTTACGGAATGCATCTGCCAATTTTTTCTGTATTCATCAGCTCCATCTACATTCAGTGTGTTTTTAGTTTATAACTTTGTTTGCTTCCTGTAAGCATCTTTTCTAACTTTATCTCCTTATTTGGTCTTTCTCTGTACTCTTGTTCTGCATTACTTTTGTATTTGTTTACCTAAAATCTGGTATGTAGAACATATCCAAATGCTTTGGCAATTTTTGTCCTCTTGTCTCTTGATTATATCTGCTACTGCTAGTTATGACTACTATGCTGATTCCTATTCCTTTTCATTTTCATTTTTTAGAAATTATATGTTGATTGAAGGTTGATTGGTGATTAAGGTCTTGAAGATGCCAAAATTGATCCTCAAGACTTGTTCCCTATTTAACTTAATCTGGTTGTTATAATGATGCTGTTTAATGATGTCAACTTTAATTCATGCCGTGTAATGATCTCTTTAGAGTTATCTAATTTGATTAGAAAACTCATGCCATGTAATAAGCTCTTTAGAGTTATGTAATTTGATTACAACTTTAACATATAATTGTAAATTAATGATATTGTGTAAATACTAATTATGTCTTGAATGTTATGTAATCTAATTAGGATTTTAAACTTATATTGCTTGGTTATTTCTTTGAGTTTTTAGTACACAATTCATTATTTTTTTTTGGGACTAGAAAAGAGTCTAGCCCAAACCGATTGATCCGCTCAAACCGAATCGTTCAAACGAGATTTGGTTTATTTTTTTCCAAACCGATGTTGATCGGTTTGGTTTGATATTTAGCCTCCAAACCGATCCAACCGAACTGTACTCAGCCCTAGATGTTTGTATATAAAGCGTGCGAGCGGGAGCGGCCGGGAGGGGTGGGGGGCATGTGAATCGACATCAAAATAAACAAAACCTAACAAACACGCACGGAAGGGTGTTTATTTACTTATAATAAACAATTTCCTTTTATTATAAGTAAATAAGTAAATATCTATTCCTTCCTCACATTATCCCTTTACCATGATTCTAAATGATCGAGATGACAAAGGAGTATTTAATTAGACAAGTCACAAAGCATCCTTCCTTCATTCCTCAGGTTTGCCCAATCCTCATCCTCCAAATCCCAATTAAAATTTGCAATTCTTATAATTTGAGTGAGGATTAAGCTCTAAAGCTTAACAACAGATTCAGCTCCGCAACAAGTCTTAAGTTTAACGACTTGTATTAAAGTTAAAGATCAACACAAGATCATGCAACAAAAAGACATCATATTCATATACTGCAACGATTATTTCTAAACTAGAACTCCATCTAGTTTCCTTTTTAAGGACACAAGACAACACTGAAGCTCTTAGCCCCTTACACAAAACCAAATACATAATCAAAGATGCCCCAAATCCTCCCTAGAAGCTTATAGATCTTAATTTATCATACAACTGATCTTCATCATCCTTACAAACCCTTGAATATTAACACCAATAACAACAGAGCAGAGCAGAGCAGAACAGCACCAAACGTTAAACATTCACACCCAACTATCCAAGTTACCTCCCTCCCACCATACTATTTCCTAGAGGAATTACAGTCACAACCCACAAATTGCCATCAACCCACCTCCATTTTTCTCCCATCTTTCCTTCTTGAAACGAGCAAATCCTATTTTTTACCACCATATTTCCCATACATAAGTACCTCCATAGCAGCAGATCAAACAGATAAACATACCCGTCGCTGGTTCGCTTCCATTTTGCTCTTCTCCTCAACAATCCAGATCCACATCCCTTCCGCTTGTTAAAAAAATATCACGGAGGGACTTGAATCTTGGAGAGACCGAGGCGAAGCGACGACCAGAGACGAGTACCAAATCAGCCTGGTCAGTCGAGGCGAAGCAGGCGCCTCAGATCTCTGGTGGCGGAGTCATCGACGATCCTCGGGCCCTTCGGCTTGTTGAAGAACGACGGCAGCGGCACCGCCCTCGGCGACGGCGACAGCGAGAACGCCGATCCGGCGTACATGTCGGACCGGCAGTTCGCCGGGGCCGGAGAGAGCCGGATCTGCCTCGGCACCATCTCCGGGTCCGGCCCGAGCCTTCCGGTCCCGCACACCACCAAATCGGTGCCGCTGCCCTTCGTCGCCGCCGGTTCGCCCTTGATCTTCGAATCTAACGACTCCCCCCTCCTTAAGATCGTCACCTGCCCCGACACGAGGCCGTTGGGGCTCTGATGCTGATGCTTCTGCCTCAGATCGTCGGAGCTCGTCGATCTCTTCGAGATTGCCGGCTCCGGCGACCGTCTCCTCTGTTCCGGCTTGTGGGTCTGCTGTTGTTTCCGGTTGTTGTTGTTGGATCTGGGGTTTCCATTTTTCCGGCGGTTGAAAACGGCCGGAGAGATTCTGATCCGTTGGACCAAGCAATCCTGTGGACGCAATACCTCCGTGCCCATATCTATCAAAAGAACAGTCTTCTGAATATCAAAAGTAAGGTTAATATGTTCAAAAACCAAAGAGAAAATTGTAAGGATGTGGGTTTCCTTCTGGTTATCTAGAAATATTGAGAAAAAAAAATGAAAGAGAACAAGGAGATGCTCTCTGCTCTGCTGTTGTATTGTCTTTTTGTGTGGCGTTACAGTTATGGTATTGGGTTAGCTTTGGGCCTGGTTATATATAGAAGGAGAAAGGCAAGGAGAGGAGGCGTGGGGGGACGGGCAGGGGGCATTTTCTCACCCACCTTCGTTGGACGCGTGAAGGAAGGCAGGGAGAATAGAGAATGGAGAGCGAGAGGGGCAGGGATAAATGTTAAAACAAATTTTGACCGCTACACCGATCGAATAAATCTTCTAGTCCTCCAATTTCGTAACGAGTGATAATTAATAATCGCTAAATATTTTTAATAATTTTTTCGTTTATTATTTCAGTACCATTTTTATCGGTATATTTTAACGTCACTAAATAAAAGTCACTATAAATATTTAGCAATTATTTATTGTCGCTACATAGTTGGAGGATGAAGATTTCTTCAACGGGGATAGCAATTAAAATTTTTTCGTTTAGTTTTAGAGAGAGAAGGTATATCGATTAGTTGCACATATTCTGCTTTTCAGGACGTAGATGATTAGTTTTGACGTACTTGAAGAAAATGACTATACTAATAGGCTGAAATTGACGAGTGATTTTTAGAAAAAGGTTGTTTGTTACGTATCAGTGACGATTTTTAAAACGATAGTCTTGGAGCTGTGTAACGATAGTTTTCCACGTCATTTGGGGATAATAAATGGGTTTTTAGCGACACATTTGTAGGGCTCGAGTGAACATGTGGAGAGAGAGAGAGAGTTGAAGGGGCCGCCTGGTTTGAGTGGCTGACCTGAGACCGAGTCGTGGGCGGGGTCCGTGGTTTAACTTTTTAGACGGCGAGTTTCACTCCGTTAGTCTTCTCGTTTGTCGTTTTGGGGATTTGGTTGACAGCGTTAGTTTCCACAGTGAGTTGTCGTTTTCTTTTCTTTCGATGGAAATTATTTCGCGGGACCCACCTGTTGGTTTTGATTAATCGGTTGATTGATTTTCCTACTGTAGGACCCACGCTGCTTGCACTTATCAGATTAAAAAAAGATAATTATAATTCCTCAAAATCATAAATTTATAAATTTAATTTTTAAAATCTGTTAATATCGTTTATGTCCATAGGTAAATTTTAAATTTAAAAAAGTGTTTGGATAAAAAGTACTTAAAAGTTTATTATGACAAAATAAATTATTCAATAAACAATTTTTATAATATTCAAATACGTTAACATAACTTTTATTCGTAAATAATTATTGTCAAATAAATTATGAAAATAATATTTTTCCTACAAAAGTTGTTACTTTTTATTTTAAATTATAAACAATCTCACGTTATTGCTTATAGTAGGCATATTACAAATAAAATTTATCTTGAGCAAATTATATTTATCTAGTAGAAAATCACAAATAGCATCACGAACATTGTATGGAAAAGAGGTTAGCATAAACTCCAGCAATTATCTAATTAATTAAGGGGTATGAGACTTTTTGTTAAAAATATAGGGATAGGATGGTAAATTACAAAACCTGAAAAAAGTGATTATTTCATAATCCTCACTTTTGAGGATTATGGATTAAATCAGTTTTTAGTTTTTGGAGATGGATTAAATCTGTTAATCTATTTTGCCAAACACTCACAAACCTGATTTAATCTAATTAAATCAGGTTTGACCAATATTTAATCAATTCATAATTGTTTTGTAACATTTTTGTTAATGTGTTTACCAACAAATCTAAATATACTTTTTATTCTCAATAAATAAAAACTATTATAAATATCTAACAACCATTAACCGTTGTTATATAAAAACTTGTTGTCTTCTCCCTACAATCTCGATAGTATCCGATGTTTTTCTATTTACATGTTATCATACTTCACAAAGTTTTTAAGGAGAGATATATAGTAAAGTCTTCGTTTATGCTATATTGGTGGCACTTATTATGCCTTACAAATTGTAGTTCGAATAATACACAAATCGGTACGAAACCAATTACACTTGATACGCCATACTCCTTGATTTTGCCGATGCTTAATTGGAAAGAGATATTTTTACTTAAGAGATCAATCAATGGGAACTATGCTTATAATAATTGATGACCATAGAATACTACTTTTCTGCTTTGGTTCGTGGATGGATGTCGCTTACAGTGGGATGTTGTACTCCATTTTTTTAAGTTTTATTTTTCAGAGTAATGAAAATTTATGGCGGAGCATCGTAAATTGAGAGGTCAACATCCTTAAATTCGAGGATTAAAATTAGTAAAATACAAAAATCCAAAATAAATAAACTTAAAGTAAGGCCTAACCTTAGGCTTATGTAGGTATTAAAACACAATACTAAAGTCTAAATTAACACAAACAATATAAAACAGAAATTTTGAATTGGATTTCATAACCCGATAAACATTTTTCAAGAACTAGCGAGACCAGCTAAATCACGCGACAAATGACTCGTAGCCACCATGCATCACGAACACGCTTAGATCTGCCCCCACCAGTGCCATCCACCTATGTCACAAACGCATGACCACTTATTTATCGCAGCACTACCACACAACCACCTACCACATCAACAGAAAACCAAGGAATGCGTCATTAGACGAGAAGAGGGGATCATGTCACTACCGCCTACTTCCGTCCCCAATCCAACCCATTTGATTGAAAGAAGAGGTTAACACCAATTGAAAATCTAAGCGCTCAAATGAAATTTTTTTTTATTAGCGTTGTATTTGAGGGGAATATGACAAAAATCAATTCTTAGAATGCAAGAAAATATGAATTTAACTTGTGGAGCCGCCCTATCACTACAATTAGTGATGGAGCGACAAAGTGGCTAGGTAAGGAAGGAAATAATTTATTTATATATTTTAGAGAGAGACACTAGTTACAGAATACCCGTCTAAGTTTTTTTATTATCCAAAACACAGTTAAACTTTATTCTTACACTTTTTTGTAATTTTCTAAACCTAGAGTTCGAGGCATATTGGTAGGTTATCAAGTGAAACTTTTGCTTCATTCCTTTGTACAAAAATGCAATTGAAGCAACAATTTGGGCTAGTGCTGTGTGCTTTGGAAGCGAAGCGTCAAAACCTTGCTGCAAATGGGGATATCAGCCTTTTTGTCTTGTTCATGTTGATATCTACTTCATCGTGTTTAACTTAGTTGTACTTTTTTCTATTATTTCCAACAATTTTAGATGATGTGATTTCAAGAGAGTGACTCTTTTGAAACAATCAAAGAATGTGAATGTAGAAATTCTTTTCCTATTTTGGAACGTTAGAGGCATTGTTAGGACATGAACAAGAGACTGGCGAATATCACAATATCAAAGAACAAGACATTTTTCTGATAGAAACCTCTCTCATTGTTCATAATATCACTTGATCTAGTCAAGGGTTCTATTGATTAACTCATGCTACTAGAACAGAGACATGTATGCAATTTTCTTATGTCCCATACGTTTGACTTAAGCTTTACATCAAACAATATTTGTCCATATATGCAACTCAAGCAGGTAACTATAGTTATAAGATTTATCCATCGCACTTTGTAAAATTTCTAAAAGAATTTTAAGCAAAGTATTAGTACCCTATTAATTTTTTCTCATTTTCGTTCAAATACGTGTTTGAAGTGGCACATTTGATATCAAGAATAACGTACATGATCAAAAGTGAAGTGCAATTGTCACCGAATGTCCGAAAAACAATACAGAAAGAATAGTCAATCTTTTCTTTGTGAGTGATGTAGAAAGAAATAGAAGAAAGGATGATTTTGGTTTTTAATGTTGCACGATGCAAAGTTAGGTGTCAAAAATTTAACTTTACTTTCACTTGTTTCCCAAAAAGTTAGTTCACTGGTCAAACAAATATATTCTCTTTTTTAATTTTTTGGATTCAAAACATGAACAACGTACTAATGAGAATTTATTTTTCTAAATGCGTAGGAATAGCGTGACGGGTGCGTCTAAGGTGTCTTGAAAGCGGATTTAGTCTTAATTGATGCTTAAGCTAACTCGGTTATCGTCTAATAAAAAAGAAATTCAATCATAAACCTGAAATTTGCTTTGGACCAGACTGTGACCCACTTATTCCCACATAATTTTGCACTAGGGAAAGAAGAAAAAAAGTGGGAACAAATCTAGTAAGCTTTTAAAGAGAGTGGGGTCATATGAACCTCTTTATTATAAGCTTTTTCCTTTTTAATCTATTCATGATATAAGTGAATTGCAAGGGAGCAATAATGCTTTCTTGTCTAGTCTCCTATCAACCTTTAAGAAATGTAGAATGGTATCTCGGGAAGGGTTAGTGGAAACATCCTCATAAAAAGAAACAAATTAAAATAATTTAATAATATATAAAGTTGTGCCAAAGATTCCAATTTCCTTTTTTTTATATAAAAAAAGTTGTGTTGCCTGGACAAATGTCAATGTATCTGCTTGCTACGTGCACCTCCTCATTTTAATGAAGAATATGCTTGTTTTTCTTTACATGCGATTTATTTAAAGTACTTTTATTTTATGTGAATTTTAAGTAAAAAAGTAGTCAATAAGAATTTGAAAATCTGGAAAGATGTTTCTATTGACTCAGCGTTGTGATTTAGACGTTTTTCATTACGAACGAATTAAATAAAAATGGTACACGTTAGACATTTTTCTTATAATAAAACCGAATCCAAAGGCGCGAGTGTAAGTATTTTTTTTTTTTTCCTTCCTTTTCTTTGATCAAAAGATGAACTATAGGAATGGCATTAAAGATGGAGAGGAAATCAAAATCTCAATTTCTCAAAAACAAACACGTTTATAGGAATTTCTTCTTTTCACATTTAAAGTGTGAAAACTCGCATCAAAAGAAAGAAAAACGTTTCAAGAAACTAAATATACTGTTATGAATTAGATACCTTTTTAAGGTAGTCATCTAATTGGCGTGGTCCATACTTTATTAGTATTATGGATGTTTTTATCATCTCCTTCGTTAGAAAAAGCGTTTTCTTGTATTATTCCTTTTGGAGACCTTCTTTCCTCTAAAGAAGTTTTTGAAAAACGAACATAAACGTTTAAAACCATATCCCGTATCACATCTCCTATTAAGTTAATACTTAAAGATGTCATTAAAATGCATTTCTAGCAACAAATTAGATGTGAACAAACATATAAAAAAGTAAAAATAGCACCCTAATATATGTTATTTTATTTGAAACTTTTCTACGAGACCACCAGTTAACCAATCGATATTATGAGACAAGGATCCTTTGATGTACAACATCTCGATCTACTATAACAACTACAATGATAAAAGATTGTTACTAAAAATACTTTGTTGATGTTGCTCGAGTTTATAGCGACAATTTTTTTACCACTAGAACATATATATTTTTCTATGAGAACAGAAATATTGTAAAATACAGGATCTTAGTCCGACAATTGAGATGGGACTTGGCTTTCAAAATCAACAGGAGATGGTCAATTACTGTACCCCTAAGTAGGATTGTCAAAAAAATAAAATAAAAATTTGTTGTTGCACCATTATTTTTTTTTAACCTAGTAAAGAAATGGCATCACCACAAAATCATTAATAATTTTTTTATGAGTTAGAATTTATCAATCATTTTGTACAGATTGTTTTTAGACTGATAATAGATGAAGGTCGATTGCTCTAAAATTTGTGGTCATAATTAAAAATATTGAAGAAGAAGTCCTGTCCTTAAAAGTTCTACGCTTTGCTAGCGCTAGCGTTACGGTGAATACTAGGAACCACCCGATATAAATGAGACACTAAGAGTATCATTAAGCTCAATCATCTGCGATTAGTCTACGCCTTCACCGAGTTTTACTGAAATTAATACTACTGCTTTATAAAAAATATAAAATAGCATACCCGAGCTTTGCTCGAACCCAGTAACTGATCTGCATTTCATATTTTCGATAATGGTTACTACAATGGAAGCAGTCAATCAATATCGACTTTGCGATCGTTTTCATTTATGCAGTTGCGAAAAAGTTGAGTTATTTTTCTCTCTTCTTTTACATATAAAAAGTTGTGTTTTCTTGTATGGCTGGAAATGAGTCACTACCAATTATGATGGATAG
The DNA here is from genome assembly GCA_033065855.1 of Escallonia rubra. Lineage (NCBI taxonomy): Eukaryota > Viridiplantae > Streptophyta > Magnoliopsida > Escalloniales > Escalloniaceae > Escallonia > Escallonia rubra. The sequence continues at coordinate 143,017 of JAVXUO010000087.1, read as the reverse complement.
AGACAAGTCTCCACCACGACTTGCCAGGTCCACGCTGCAATTCTTGTATTTAATTATATATTCAAACCAAACCAAACCATACTCCAACTATTATTATTATTATTATTATTATTATGAGAATAAAAGTAGCCTCTCCTATTGACCATGGCATTGTTGACCATTCAAATGCGTACAACTTATCATATGGATGGGAAAGACAGGTCATCGTGCAAATAGTATTCTCCAAGTCTTTCTAGGACTACTTTTTCAAGGGTACATAGTTTTGGTCACACGTTTAAACCATACTCAAGCTATAAGTCACATATCAAATAAATATTCTCGAGCCCACATATCAAATAGATATTCTCCGGTTGATTTTAATGTCAATCGAGATGAAGTTTTCACTTTGGATGATCTTAAAGGCGCACTCCGCATATTAACCTGGTACATCAAAGAAAAAAATATTTTTTTCTAAATGTTGTTTCTTAAATTTGAACTGAAGAAGACAGTAAATCTCCTTGATCAAGAGACCAATCACCGTTAAAGAGACACACCCGCAAAGTCACATTTCTTTGTTAGGCAAAGTCAGCTATATGCAAATTATGCACCATGGTGCCCCAGCTTCTAAATGGTTGGTTTTGGATATTTCCTCCACAAGTTACCAATAGCAGAATCAAGTTGCTCACTGCAAAGGTTTCTGTTTTAAACTTCTAATTTTCAGCGTGTTAAGGACAACAATCCTCATGACAAGACAGACATAGGACAAGATTATGTGCACAAGGAAAGTGCAGAGAGTCTCTCCCTAAAGTTGAAGATAGGTGGTGCCGATCACGTGGATGATGTAGATTTAGAGTGGTTGGGGGAGGAGGATGGCTAAAGCCCAAGACCACATGTGTCACGAGATATGGAGCGTTGGAACTCCGAGCCAAGGAGTTTGAACAACTCCGTCCAAAACTGAAGGCAGCTGAAGTTTCTCGACTGAATGTACGTACTGGATATTCTTTGGATAGTTGATTCAACCAAGGATGTAATTGTGCTTTCCTAATGCAAGCTGTGAAAACCATGCATATCAATCCCTGCACTGTGCATGCAGAGATTATTCTCTGTACACTGTTCTGATCTTTTCATGGCTTCTTCTTCCTCCTCAATCTCATACCCCTCTACCCAGTCGTACTACATAACTCAGTTCTCGAAGCGAGGCCGAAGGACGATTTTAGCCGGATTCAGGCTATGAAATGTCTAAGCGATCAGATCGGTAGTAAGGGGATTGCTCACTGAAGCACGGTGGGATTAGTTTCACTGCCACCATGCTTAAGCTGCCAAACCATCTTACAATGAACTAATACCATTTGTTATAAGACTGAGACTGGCACAGAACTTCACAGATCAAGTGTAACCCAAGAAAGAATGGCTTTCATTGGGACAAAGGTACTGGAAATTTCCAATATGGGGAAGCAACCACAAAGGTGATAATACCTCTAATGGCTATGCCTCACGACAATTCGATTATGAAAATTCCTATTAAGGGGATAATCACTTCAGTTTCAGAGGTCGTGGGAATTCTCTCTCAAGCAATCATTTCAAGCCGAAATCATGGGGATGGAATTCGTTATGGTGGAAAATGAGATGGAGATAGTCAGCAGTGCCAAATTTGTGACAAGCCAGGTCATGCAGCACTAGATTGCTGCGATCTATCCAACTACTCATTCGAATTTAACTGCTCTCCAATAGCACTCTCCAAACGCACTTGAAACTGTGAACGCTACAGAAAATCAAGATGCGGATTGGTTTCCTGACTCAGGTGCGACCAACCATATGACAGGCGATTGAGGTATACTCTCCAATCTCCGTCCATCCAGAGGGAAAGATGCTGTTTTGGTGGGAAATGGAGAAAGTCTTTGATGAAGCAAAAGTTAAGTGAACATTCTTTGATCTGAAAAATGTTTTGTTTGTTCAAGATATGAGAAAAAACTTGCTTCCTGATGGTCATATTACAAGTGGTTATCCACAAACTTCGAGTTTTATGAGAGTGGCCGGTTTCGCGATGAAGGACAGGAAGTCGAATAAGATAATTGCAACGGAAACTAGGTATGGTGACCAATACACCTTGAATAGGGGAAAACAAGTCTTCTTCTCCACAATGAACAGAAAGGTTGATGAGAAAGCAAGGCATGCAAGACTGGGACATCCACAGGCTTCAATGGTTCGGTGGCTGGAAAATAAAAGACTTTTCGAAGGTTGCCAAATGAGAAAATCTTGTAAACTTCCATTTTCTCCTTCCGAAATTGCTTCTGAGAATCCTTTTTGTTGAGATTCAGTCCGATTTATGGGGTCTCGCACCTACCAAGTCAGTGCAGAATTTCCATTACTACGTTAATTTTGTCCATGGTGTTACCAAGTTTGCTTGGATATCTCCTTTGCTACAAAGTCTGAATTTGAATAGTCCAAATTCAAGAATGGTATAACACTGCAAACATCTTGGTCCGAAACTGCAGAAGAGAACGGAGTTGTTACTTGTTAAGCAAGAGCACATAAATATTGTTGAACTTGGATTCGCTATGCTCTATCATCAGCTTTACGGAAAACAACCTGATTGTACTTGTCTTGAAGAGTATTTGGATGCTGGCTTTATCCTTACTTGAAGGTATGCCACAACAAGTTTGATCCATTTTCATTGCCATGCATCTTTCTTGGTCACAGGCTCACAGCGATCGCTAGAAAGGATACAGATTCTTGTACCCACCACCAAGAGGACGGATTCCTATATTTCGACAGGCTGTGTTCAACGAGGACTAATATCCGTTTGCAATTGCAAATCCAGATGAAACTTTATGCAACTCATCAGAAAGGGGGAGATTTCCTCACTTGGACTGCCAGGATGGAACTGAACGCAGTGATTCTTATAGCTCCATTTCCTACTGAAATACATCACAAAGCCATCTTCTTGACTTTGCACTGCTATTTGGGAGTTTCATACTAATACAATGAAGAGGAATATTTCTCTTTATCGGCGATGTACACTTTTTTGTGACAATGTCAGTGCCATATACGTGAGTACGAACCTTGCTTTTCATGTTCACCGCACACATGCAATCCTAAATAAAGTTGAGACCGGAGGCGAGACTAGAGAGTAAAAGCCCTCAGTTTCAAATCGGTAGAGAGGTGTTATGTTGTTAGCTCTCATGCCTAACAAGTATTTGATTGTTAAGAATCCTTATGACAACAAAATCGGTTTAATATAGTGCACCTCGTTCCATTCCTAGACTAACTTGTAAATACTTCTGTTTTTACTGCAATACTAGAATCTTCATAGTCTCAACCCTTAACTACAAACATCTTTCGGTCATCACACATTGTTTAAAGAACAACATATATTGCACTTTGAAGTAACAAATTTGAACATAGAGCATCTATTTTCAGACCGCTTATGCTATTTCACATTCTTATTATGTCACTAGAAAGTGCATTAACGATAAAGAATAAAACTATTAGTGACGAATGAGATCATAGAAAAGTATAATAATAAGTGTAAAAAAGATTTCCAAAATTTTGCAAAACTAAGCCAAGCTCACACTGTGTGTGTGTGTGTGTGTTTTTCTTGGGGGTGGGGGGTAATGTGGTGTTTGTCTCATCCTTTCCTATCCACCCACAACCAAAAACTTCTTAAAGCCACAAGTTCTGAAACATAAACAACTGGTAGACCAAACCCCTTATCCAATCATCTTCCACTTGCTGCCATGGCCAGCTCTTCACTCTCCACCCTCTCCACAGTAAACAATTAAAAAAGGAAAATTGGAAAAAGATCCCAATTTTCGATTTGCCAAAAAGGGGGAAAAACAAAAAGGGAGAGAAAATGTTGGCAAAAGATTCGGGGGCAGGCTCCAACTTTGATCTCCCCGAGGACGTGCTCGAAGTACTGCCGTCGGATCCGTTCGAGCAGCTCGACGTGGCCCGCAAGATCACCTCCATTGCCCTCTCGACGCGCGTCTCTGCCCTCGAATCGGAGGCGTCCGCCCTCCGCCGCCAGCTCTCCGACAAGGACGCCACCATCGCCGACCTCCACGCCCAGATCGAGTCGCTCGACTTCTCCCTCTCCGACGTCTCCGAGAAACTCGGCCGCGCCGACGACGAGAAGGTGGGCCTCACCACCTCCACTTTTCTCCCACACACACACCACACTGATTCAGATGTGCAACCTCCAAGCCCATTTGACCTTTGCGAATTACGCTGTTAGTTTCTCCTAAAGTTATTGCCTTTGACATTTTTGAGTTCGTGGAGCATGAATTCCAAATGTACTAAGCCCGGCCTTTGCTCCTCGTTTTTATGCTAGCGATTGAGTTGAGAAGTTATACTTAACTAGCAAATTAGTTACTGCCACTGTGCCATTGGATTTTTTGTCATTGGACTTCTGCGATATGCAAACCATGCTTAGAGTTTAATTTGATGTTCACATGGTACTAAAACCATCTTAAAAATTCACGAAAAGTCAAATGAAGATTACCGGAAGGGAGGGAAGGGAGTAGTATGTTAATTATTTTGGTAAAAGGTCCGAGAACTTAATTGTAAAAAAGGGGATGATACACGAAGAATAACTTCAGTTGGATCCCTGGGCCAAAGACAGCTATGTTTAAATGCTTAAATGTTCAAACTCTGCTCTGTTTACAAAAAGTCAGAAGGAACTTAAATTATGAAAAATGGAGGGTATCTGTTCACGTGTGTGTGACTCTGTCGTGTATATATGTTACAGTCGTTTATGTTCTGTATGTGTTTGCAGGAGAGTTTGTTGAAAGAGAACGAACTGCTGTCCAACACTGTAAAAAAGCTCAATCGTGATGTTGCCAAGGTACTTCTCTTTTTACTGCTTGGAAGGTTCCAGATTTTTGCTGACTCTCCCCTCCAGTCGTTGCTTTTCTTTCTGTTACTTCCAAGAGCTCGGATCCAATCGGTATATCAAGTATATGGTTAAACTGTCAGTCATTTTTCACCAAAAAGTTTGTGTAATTGGCAGCCAAAACCCGGTCTTTAATTGTCATTGTGTTAATTGAGCACACCTTTTCAGCTTTATACCCTCTAAAGTTTCCCTCTTTCAGTTCATATTACCATATATATTCAGGCTCCTTTTAGTTGTCCACTCATATATATTCGTGATATTATTGAAACATGAACATTCCAAATAGAACATTGGGAATAAATGGGAATTGATAATAGTCTTTCTCAATGTGCTGCATCCTACATCAAATTCAATATAAATGATCCCAATTTCCCACTCAATTTCAAGGGAAAAACCAAACAGACTTTCATCTATTTGTTTGATGCTATACAATCTTGGATACGAAGGAGGGGGCGGATGATATAAGAATCATGGCTTGTATATCAAATTAAGAACGGAAAGATCACTGGTTTACGAATATATGTTACGGAGTTCTGTTAAATGTAGCCTACAAGATTTATGGTCAACAAAGGTTACGGTTTGGCATGGTTCATATAGATCAATGATGAAGCACTAGCAATAACGCCTATCCACTTCTCATTACCAGGCAGTTTGGTAAATAGGGAAGCAATTGTAAAACAAGTTTAATAAGTTTGACATACTCTTCACAAGTAGAAAATCTGCTCTAGTGATAGGAGGGAGACCTTCAAGAGTTCTTCAAAATCATATTATGTGGTAATGGTCTGTCTCTATTTGTAGGTTTAACGTATCGTCTCAAAGCAAAATAATATTTGAAGCCCTCGTAATTTTTTTTTTAAGTCCTTTCGTCTTCATTGTTTTCAATTATATGGAAGCTACCTACAGACTTAGAAATGTGACTGGCAAAAGGTAAATAGGAGAAGTCATAAAGTCATAAATTAGTTTTTGATTACGAGAGCCATGGATGACAAAAGTGAAGAAGTATAGTTGTCCGCTCCCTCCTACCCCGTTCCTGGTTTCCTCCCTCCAACACACATCCACACCCACCCAAACAGATCCACACTGCATGCACAGAACCACCCCCACACACATACACCAAGTGACTAGATCCAGAGTCTTATAGTCTTCATGCATGCAGTTGGAAAGCTTCAGAAAGACGCTCATGCAGTCACTTCAAGATGAAGAAGGAAATTCGGTAAGCTATCCTTTGCCCTACATCTTCCTTCGCGAGAAAAGCTAAAAATGATAGCAGCTGTAGCAAACGAAAACAGTAATATCAGCAGCTGTAATCTAGGGTTTCTGTCAAAATGACTTAAAAGTACATTCTTAGTCGAACTTCTAACAAATTGTTTTTGCTGCAGGCCGGAGCACCACAGGTTGTCACTAAGCGTGTACCAAGCTATTCAAGTTTATCTTCTCAGGGACTTGCTGGAGGTCAATTATGTTAACTGTTTCTAGTTCATACTTGCATTGTGCTGAGTGCTTACAGCATAGGAGAGTAGGGTTATCCTGAAGTGGATGAATAAGCCATCCAAAATGATATCATCTTGGGTTATCAGCCGTGTGATATCGGTAGGAAGGCCTCATGATTAGTCTCTAGTGCATTGCAGGCTTCCCTTCTAGCAGTTATTAAGATCACCCGTAGTAGGTGATGTGTCTATAAGTGAAACATGTTGTATAAAGCTTACCACAATTAGTGTATTTAATCTGTTTCAGAAAATGATGCTACATTGCCGCCTTCAAGAACTTCTTCAATGCGGAGCCAGTTTTCGGATGTAGGGAATTCATATTCTGAGGACCATGAGGTAGATGGTGAGATACTTAAACTGTGAAGATTTTTCTAATGCCATATCAATTGTGCCATATCAATTGCCTCTTTACTGAGATTCGTCCATTGTTCGAGTCAATAACAGTGGTCTAGGTTTAAATGCCAAGTAAATTCAAAGTTATATACGTAAAGTCTCAATTTTTTTTCCTTTAATTTTTTAATTCCTATGATGGCAGCTTCAAGACCTCGCATATCACCAGGCCTTTTATTAGCTTCCCAAACGACCACACCTCGGCTTACTCCTCCTGGTTCCCCTCCTATTCTATCAGCCACCGTGTCTCCAACGAGGACGTCAAAGCCGGCTTCCCCAAGGCGACATTCAATTTCATTTGCAACAACAAGAGGCATGTATGATGACAGGCCTTCAGTCTTTTCATCTGTGCCCTCAGGCCAGCACAACTCAATGTCAGGCTTGGATACAGGATCACAATCTGGTTAGCTCTGAAACTTTCTTCTTTTAATTCCTTCGAATTCGCAAGAAAAGAGAAATAACTGAAATCTTTTCAAGAGGTGATGTAGTTACTCTGCGTATATGGTGTATTTCAAATGTTTTCGCCAGGTCGACTGCTTTGGACCCTGCATTTTAGCCATCTGAGACATGATGCTATGAACTATTTTGGCCTACTTTTCTTTCCATTTTCCTTTGTAGTAGTAAAATTCGTGAGTTATGATGCCAACTGGACTAGAAAAAGGGTGGTCACTGTGTGAGGCTTCCGCTACTGTAGTGTCTGGAGAGCCTTATCCCTGTTTTTTGCTGAGCAAATGGTTCCTCCTAAACCTGTCATCCTCACCAGGACTCCAGCAAATAACATACATTTTGCTTGTGTAAAAAATAATTAAAACCAAAAATAGAAAGCAGACATCCGGTCTCAGCAGCATATCAACAGGAAAATTAATTTCATATCTGGCCATACATGCAAAAGGCAAACTGCTCCACAATCGTCTGTCTGGGGAGATTCAATTTCGATTATCATTCTAGATGGATGCAGAGGCTTTTGCTTGATAGGAGGTTTGCAAAATCCTGCATGTACCTACGACTGTACGGTTTGCATGGGCTATCTTTGGGGTCTACTGAAACATTTCCTATCCTTCTTTGCTGTTCGAATTTGTCGGGCTATGGATAAATCTCCATGGGAAACAAGCATTCTGTGTTATAGTGCATCTCATATACTTGGTGCTTATGAGTGTCTTATTCCGCAATCACGCGTAAAAGAAGTCCTGTCTTAGTTAAACTCTTGCATTATGTCATGTTAAGCATCATATACTTTGTTGGGCCCCCCTACTTATAACGAATCTTTTAACATGGTACTTGAGCTTTAGTTTGGTAAGGTGTTTGGTTCAATTTTTCCCACTTGCATTTGAACTTTATTTGTTGTGCACTTTGTGGTGCTGCATCTTTATGGGTATGCACGGTACTGCCGAGCATGGTGCCCATTTTTGGGCCCGCAGTGTTATATCTTAAGCATTTCGAGGAGTTAGTAATTTAACTTGTCACTTTCCTTTGTGATTGTTTCAGGACGAACTCGGGTCGATGGAAAAGAATTCTTTCGCCAAGTCAGGTAAGCCATGCAGCGGTTGCAAATTTTCTTTGGAGGAGAAATATCTGATAAGCAGAAATACAGCTTCTAGACATCATGAATTTTATGACCTGTGCATCAACCATAAGAATATACAAGAATCACACACGTCTATGCTACATGCCATTTTCATGAATTAATAAGCAGGTGCTTCATGCAGTAATTCAGTTAAGTTATTTGCATTATTAGCTACTCAATTGTGACCTATCAAAAAAGTAAAAAAACTAGCTACTCAACTGTGTAATGGAATTCCTAATCAATTCAATGAGCTCGACTTGTAGTCAAACAGTGACCATTAACCTGAGTTTAATAGACTTGGCAAACAGTAATTTAAAAACTGCCGCCACAGCACAGGAGAGCTCCTCTTTATTCGCACTTGGATGGATATATGCTAAAATGAGACCCAGATTTAGAGACAGAACTGCCTGGCTCTTTGAGACTACGACACTCATTTTGATTAGGGCTAGTATGCATGTTACTTTCTAGTCTCTTTTGGTTCTAATAAATATGTGTGAATACGTGGCCTATCTTTCACGTACTAACTTGTGTTACGTTATCTCCACCACAACTATTCTGTTGGACTTCCAATGCAATGTGTGTCACGAGCTATAGCAATTCGCAGTTTGTTCTTCTAGCTTCATCTTTTGAGTTCTAATGCTTATTGGTTCTAATCGTGGCCCCTTGAAAATTAGAGGACTTGCTTATCCTATTCTTGGCTTCTCTTACTTGCATCATCAGGAGCCGATTATCTTATGAGCAGTTTAGTGCATTCTTAACAAACGTGAAGGAACTGAATTCCCACAAGCAAACAAGAGAGGTATGCGATTTCATCTCTTTCAACCTCTTCTCACTTGTTTCTACTAAAAACTGCTTACATTTTTTGTATCTTTGATGATTCGGAACATTTTAGGAAACATTACGGAAGGCTGATGAAATTTTCGGTCCAGATAACAAGGACCTTTATGCTGTTTTTGAGGGCTTGATCACTCGTAATGTCCATTGATAAGAGTACTTTGCATTTGTTGTAAAGCCTGCCTTAACCAAAGCCTCAACCATTATGTAACTTTTTCTTGTAAGTCAAATAATTGTCTACTTCTCTCCATTGTTGTATTGAGTAAGTTTTTTTGTAATAAATGGCAAGTTTGGTATGTGTTTGTTGACTCAGTTTTGCAACTCAAAAATTGACTCCGGAAAGACATGCTGCTTCAAGATGTTGTAACTCTGGCAATTGCAACTCAAATTTGGCTTGCTGTATCTATGATCCCACACATGAGCTTTGTCAATTGAGAACTTTCTTCAATTAGATGGCTCAAAATGATCCTATCCCAAACCACATCTCACTTCCTCTTGTATCAAATGTCGGGATCTGAAGACATACTGGATACGGTGGCACCTATTCTCTATGACTTTTGTCATCTTTTGACTCAATTCCATCAGTATAGTACCAATAGGGTCAGATCACACCCTGAAGGAAGTACGATCCTTAACTCGTTTTGCCTGTAGGGTCGCATATCCGTCTACTAAGATTGGGTAAGTGACACCCTGAGCAGCTAAGGATCTTTGGATATGATTGAGTATTTTGTGGAGTCAATAGTGGATAGTAGCTTTACTAATCCTTTTGATACTGTCTATTAGTACTTTTATTCTGATGCTTACTTTGCGCTCGGAATGGTTTCTGTAAGGCCATAAGGCTGCAAAACTTTATTCCCTGTAGTCTTATTTTTTATCAATGCAATTCTCTTATTACAAAAAAAAAAGCCTCATTTTCTCATTTTTTTTAAACCAAAAAAAAAAAAAGAGGATGTTTGGTCTTTTATGTGACGAAATGGCTAATACATATAATTATGAAAAATATCTAGTGCATCGGTGACGGTGATAAACGTGGCACAAGCGATGGAGGACCTTGATATAACAAGTCTGAAGGTTTTTTTTTTTTACAAAGGGTCAATCTCCATTTTTTGGTATCACGTCATATCTACAATTATAGAGACGAACGCTTGTTTAACCGACCAATCGGTCCGCTGTTCAAGGGATATCTTGTATAATTGAGATTAATCTTTTAGTTATATAGTTACAAAATAGCACGTGCAAATCTGAAAATCAGGTTGGCCGAAACAGTCTGTTCAGAATCCTCTCTGATCTGTAACTTTTGTACCAAAACAGAAATAGCGGGTGGTAAGGAAATGCCACTCCAATCAAATATGTACCACTTTATCTCTCCTCTGTTCTCTTTTTCTCTTACACATATTCATCTTCACCACCTGCCAATTGTTTCCTGAAGGTTCTGGTCCTGCAGCCTCTGGGAATTCATGAAAACATTGTCCCAGAACCTTCATCTTCGCCCCGTGGTATTTCGCGCTGACCCTCGTAGAGATTGCTTTTCTTGATGTATTAGCTTCTTGGGGTTTGTCTTTCCGTTGATGTTGTGCGCATGTCTATAGGCTGCATTGGTGTCTTTCTGAATCTCAGCTCTTCTGATGCTGCAATAGCACATTCATGCATACAAGACCTTTCATACGTGTGTGTTATGGCGTAAAACATACATGAAAACACTTGCCGAGCAAAAGTTGTTTTTATCACAGATTCGATGATCGTTTCAGTCCTTCATGTTTGTTTCCCGAAATAAGCGTGGAGAAATGGAAATGCAACTTGAAGTTTTACCGCGGATTGAGGCTGTAATGGTTATCGTACAGGACAATTTTTTCTTTCCTACATGCTTTCAACAATCGAATAAACCATACAAAACTCTGCATTCGAAATTCTAAGCTTTCATATATTTTTCCATTTGATCATCCCTGTTTACCATGTTCTAAATTTGTTTTCTTCACGAATTTGATCTTCCCTTTCTGTCAGTTTGGAGGGTTTCCTTCCTGTTTTGCAGTTTTCACTTTGCTTCTCTCGATTTAGGCAGATGATATATTATGTGCTGCGGCTTTTGCTTCTCATGACTCACCTTGAATTTCAGCAAGTCTATGATGAAAATCGGGTTAATTGAGCCTGTTAGCGTCTCTTTGCAAATATTGCACATTCTATCTTCTTTATTGACCTATGGTTTTGTACTGGCAGTGATACTAGACGCGACATGGCTGAAGGAATATCAGAAGGGGAGCTATTTCATATTGGAAACAGAATTCTTTTTTCTTCTCCATCCATCTCTCTTTCTGCTGACGGTAAATTCTCCAAGACTCGGGGATCCAATACTCTTTCCCCTTAGGTCCTGCATTCTTGTCAATAATCCCGTGCATCGTGTTCATTTTTTCTGTGTTTGGTATTTTGCATCAATTTTGTTTCTCTTGTAGTCTAATGGAGCATGCAATTTCTTTCATCACTGAGATATTTTGCATTAAACTTGCTAGAGTTGAGGTCCTTAGAGATCGCGGAGGAAAATGTACATGGGTCCTCACCAAGAGTATTGTCAGATGACGAAACAGAATATGGAACAGGATCTCCTAAGGAAAGCACTTCGGATTCAGAAGGTCAAGCAAATTCGAAATCCCATTCTTTTCAGTTGAAAGGGTTCATACAAAAATTGAGAAAAGCACCGGCAAAGGGTTTGCATACGTTCCACCCTAGCATGCCTTCCATCAAGAAGCTCTCGAGGAAAAAAAGCAGAAATTCAACACGTAGCATGCCAGCAATGCCTCCAAATTTAGATGCTGAAATCTATTGCTTTGAGTCTTCCTGGATTAACTTCTCCCTTTCTGATCTCCAAAAGGCAACCGACAGCTTTAGCCGTGGTCGGTATTTCTTCAGATTTGTTTTACATTCTTGGACTCCTTTGCTTGTTGGCCTCTAGTCAAAGTTTCTATTACACTTCATGACCACTTCTTATGTCCTACATAATATATATATTAACACCTTGGCATCTTTCTGAAGAAAATTTGATTGGAGAGGGAGGTTATTCTGAAGTTTACAAAGGACATCTACAAGATGGGAAACTTGTAGCTATTAAACGTCTGACAAGGGGTACACCGGAGGAGATGACAGCAGATTTTTTATCTGAACTTGGGATTTTAGTTCATGTCAACCATCCCAATATCTCTAATGTCATTGGCTATGGCATTGAAGGTGGGATGCACCTTGTTCTTCCTTTGTCTCCCCATGGGAGCTTAGCTTCTCTGCTTACTGGTTTGTTCTCTCTTATGGTGCTTTTAGAGTAGTCCCTTTTTCAGAAATTCCAACCAACAAAACTTGATCCGTTCCTTTTCGTCCCACTAATTTTAGGCGAGAAGGAGAAGCTAGAATGGGGTATCAGATACAATATTGCGTTGGGCATTGCCTCAGGCCTTTCTTATCTTCATGAGGGGTGTCAGCGTAGGATCCTCCATAGGGATATTAAAGCGGCTAACATTTTACTTAAAGAAGACTTTGAGCCTCAGGTATACTTCTGAACCCACGAACGATTAGCAATGACCACTTCAGCTAATTGTGGTGTTAAGGATAAATGTATTACAACCTCTGAAGACACTGGCTTTATCTATCTCAAATATCCTGTTGCTCCAGTTGACGCAAATACAAAAAATTGGACTAGGTGGCAAAAAGCTAATCCCTTACTGCTAAACGTTTTTTCTTTCTTCTGTAGTTTTCTCTATTTTTTCTGTCCTAATAATGAAATTTTGGGAGCTTTGTTTTTTTACTTAGATTTCTGATTTCGGGCTTGCAAAGTGGCTGCCAGATCAATGGACACACCTCACAGTATCACAATTTGAAGGCACATTTGGGTTCGTAAATATATGATTCTTTTCACTTCCTGCTCTTGTAGATGACTTCTTAAAAATGTCTCTTTTTTAATAACTTCTCTGTTATCATGACAGCTACCTTCCGCCAGAGTTTTTTATGCATGGTTTAGTAGATGAAAAAACTGATGTCTATGCTTATGGGGTACTATTGCTAGAGCTCATCACTGGACGCCCAGCATTGGACAAAACGCAGAAAAGTCTTGTGATGTGGGTACGGTAGCTTGTCTCCCCTGTTTAATGAATGAATTTCAGACTAGCACAGGCTAACTCGCAAATGTATGTCGCGATTCTGACACTTGACTAACATCTTGCAGGCTAAACCTATACTCGATATGAAAAATGTTGAAGAGCTTGTTGATCCATTGCTTGCCGGTGCCTATGACTCAGAGCAGATGAATCGCATACTTTTGACTGCTGCTTGCTGCTTACATCAGTCTTCAACAGATCGGCCTCAAATGAGCCAGGTACTTTCAGATTTTCAATGATGCTAACTGTTCTTCCGCATTACCAGTATCTCTATATGTACCCTTTGTGTTCTTCTCAAGATTGAAAGAGTAGAGAATAAAGTTTTCTCAAGAAGTATGGCATCCTTTTAATATTGAGCAATGCTATTCAAAGAGTTTTTCTAGAGAACTCCACTGAAATTTTTGCGTCTTAACAAGCATTAAAATTGTGGGGTTAGATGGCAAGTTTTTGGCGACAGAAGTTGTTTGCAGATCGTATTCCTTTAACATTTTAATTTCTTTTCTGTCATGATTTAAAAAACCACCTATCGTATGATCATATCCTTATTACCAGCTTATCAGCCAGAGACGCAATTCGGTGGACAATGATGTGGTACTAATTAAAACATTTAGCGGATCTGATGATCCAAACCTTAAGCTCTATTGAAACTCGGGGTTGCCTGCAAAGTTTGTTCTGTGCAAGGTCTGGTTTTGCAGGGAGCAAGAAGAGAAGGAAGTAGCTCAAAAATGCTGAAGGAAGCTAACTGTCATACTAAATTGTTTACTCTGAGAGAGCTAGCATGAACTAGGATTTAATGTTGGCTCAGCAGGAAACGTGATATTCTTGGTCTTGCTGCTGCTGCAGGTTGTTCGGATGCTAAAAGGTGACGAAGGCATCTCAGGGAGCAGGAAAAAGTTCCAGAAAAGGCCTGCTTTCAAAAGGACATTTTCAGTAAAGCTCTATGACATAGAAGAGTGCAACTCCACCAAGTTGCTGGACGATCTGAATCAACAAAATCAGATCGCGGTGGAGCTCTAAACATTAAAGTCTCTGATCGGCTGATGGAAACTGCCAACAAGACAATGTGGATTTACAAGAGCCTTGAGTCTCAATATTGCATCAACCTGCCAAACAACGGAGGCCGCTTTTGCTCCCTTGAAAGGATCAAATTTGAGGAACCAGGCAACACCATGGCCGGTCAACAAAGAGTAGAGCACAGAAGTAAAAATGTGCGCGCTTTTGCCACTTGTGTCTGTGTGTGTGTGTGTATGTTGTTTTTGTGTGTATGTATGAGTGTGACCTTACTAATATGTTTGTAGAAAGACAATGACAAGCTTTACAATGCACTTTCTGTATTTTAGATACTAATTTGGCATGACCGTTGTAACTTATTTTCGGTACATTTTGAAGTTAACTAGCAAGAAGATAGAAAATGGATGTAAGTTGAATAGGTTGGTCGAGATTCATTGCAATGTTCTTGTTGAGGTTCATTGCAGTAGCATCCCCATTCCTTAGAAGCTAGCACAAAATCTTCCAGTCTGGTCCAAGTTTTCCCAACACATAGCTTTGATGGCAAAAGTCAAAGGTTTTGCTCTGAGTCAAGGCCTAATGCCACTATTCTAGAAGGCTAGAACTAACCTGTCCAATTATCTACCTTCTTTTGGTCATATGGGCCAATGCTTTAAATGTATGATTTCTGCTTGTATTATCTTCTCTTAGTGCTAAATTTGAAAGGAAGACACCATCACCACATAGTTAAGCTATAAATTTGCCCAATCGCACCCATTAATCAGAAAGCAATTACAAAATTTTTTAACTGACGAGACTCCATTGACCCACAAACTTGGTGAAAAATATATCAGGCGAAGACTTACGGCTTCGGCATTATCAGAAACACTAACAACGAAGTCGCTAGTATAACACGTGATCTACGAGAACATACTTTATTCTAGTAGAGATCTTAATGATTTAGATGAAAAGAAGTGCAATGGTTTGAAACCACCAAAGTTTTCTCATTTTGTATACTGGTTGGTGAAATGATAAGGAATTTCTATAGTAAAACCAACCAAAATCGCAATCTATGTTAGTTTATAATCAAGTCTACACTAGAAACTACACCGTCCATCTCACCCTTCACAGAAATTAAATTCAATCAATGGGGGGGTTAAGGTAATAGATAAGATAAAAAAAAATAGGAGTAAGGACTTAATCTGGGTTTATTTGTCTGTCCCAGGCCAAGATAGCCTGCATTCTTTAAAAAAGAGTCCCTTTTTATTTATGACTCATCATTATCATTTCTCGCGAATTTGGAGAGTAGATAGATGTTAATAAAAAAACAAAAGATATTCACTTCAATAACCCCGTTTATCCGAATCTCATCAACAAAGAATCAAATTAAATATACAACAGATGTAATCGATGTATTGTTCTTCTTTGACCCTTTGGGGTCTCTGGATCTAATGAATAATTATAAATTTATGTAATGTTGGGCCTGCTCGAAATAATATTGGATGTTACGAGAATTATATGAAGATAACTATAACTATAATCTGCATATAGCGAAAGCTTATTAATTGCTATATACTATGATGACTACTTTTATTTATTTAACAAACACTACAAAAATACAATTAATAATTATCCTCAAATGTGTTTCTTTCTAAAAATATCGCAAACTATATTTAGTAGGAGTAACTTTTAAGTATAGTTTATCTACGACAGCCGTTATTTCTCGGGTCTGCTCTGCCCGAACCGTGTTTATCGGCTTCATACAAACGACCATGTCATCTATGTCTGGGTGGTGACAGTTTAGTTCTACAAACGAATAACCAAACTAAACTATACAAAGTTTCCCCCAAATTTTCGTTCTCTCTCACACCTGTAGATCTCGATGACTGTGTTTTCACACCTCTCGCTGATCATCTTCTTGCTTTCAATCGCACCCTCCATCTACAAATCTTCATGCACCTCCATCATCAATCCCTCCAAAGTCAAGCAGGTTTCTTGGAAACCAAGGTAAAAGTTACTTCTCCCAAATCCGACGCGGTTACAAGAAACTCGAAGAAATTGGAAAATTACGATCCGGGTTTTGTTTGCAGGGCTTTTGTCTATGAAGGGTTCCTCACAGATGAAGAGTGCGATCACCTGATATCGATTGTGAGTCTCGCTCTGAGTTTTTATTGTTTTGGTTTTGGTTAGTAATGTGTCGCTAATGCATTTCATTGCGACAATGGGTCGATTTTGGTAAATGTTAAACAGGCAAAGTATGAGCTGAAGAGATCTGCTGTAGCTGATAATTTGTCTGGGAAGAGCAAACTGAGTGAGGTCAGGACTAGCTCTGGGATGTTTATTGCCAAGGCAAAGGTTTGTTCTTTGTTAATCCAGCTGTTCCATTTTTAGTATGCATCTTTATATTCTTTGTACTTTTAAGAAACTTGGAACGCTCACTTCTTGGGATTAGAGGATATGACTGAGCACTTCTAAAACCATTTGGCTAAAAGAATGCCACCTAATTTGGGAAGGCCTGGGTTACTCGCGATTGGATAGTTAATGATCACGTTGGATTAGTCACAACTTCTTCAAAGCAGTGTCTGTTTAATAAAGTGCAGCGCAGTGTGACTAGGCTTCCACAGTTCAGGGCTTGGGGAGGGTTTGTTCATCATTATGTGTAGCCTCACCTTATTGCCAGTGGGAGAAATCTTGAAAGAAGAGTGCTTCATAGACGAGTGAACGATTGTGGAGGAGAGAGTGTATTACTGGATATTGGGGGGGGATAGATAGCTTACCTCTTGATGATTAATTTTAAGACTGCTAATCAGCATCACTGACTTCTGCGAACACCCATGTTAGTGTAATAGGTGGTATTGATACCTTAGCTCTTTTGATATGAGCATCTGATGCTGATCAAGACAAGCTCCTTTTAAAGCTGTGACTTGGTAGCATCACATAAATTCGTCCATTCTAGAGCACAAATTAAACATATCATCTTAAGCTTAAAAGGAGAAGCAAAACAAGAGGGGCAGCTTCGCTTATCTTCTTCTCGATCATTGTGAACAAGCATTGTAACTGTTCACAAACTAATATTTGGCCTGCTTATCTATTGCGTTTGACGGGGGTGAAGTAGGTTTTTGGCCCATGTTTTGATGGCTTAGGCTTTTAGAGCAAGCGCCGTCTTAACAGTAAGGTATGGCTTGAGTCCCTGAGCCTGCAAGTTGGTCCCCTGCATCTTAGTACCCTGCTCAGCACTTTATCATGTTGTTTGCGCGCTTTTGAGCACCTTTGGCTTGTCTCTTAATGTGTGACAGTGGGTAGCGCAACATAGATGTTGGTCGCATTCTGTGATATCTTAAGCTTTTAGAGCAAGTGGTAACCCAACAATATCTAACTTTGCCAGCTGCAAAGTGCTTGTAGAGTTATTTTTTATGAGAAACTTCTGTTCTTTACTTGTCAAATGCACCTTACCTCCCCACCCTCCCCCACCGCACCAGGGGGCTCTAAAAATAACCAAAGGTGGTTCACAAATACAATGCCTTATATAAGTAGGTCCACAGGTGAATGGAATTAAGTGCTACATTCCAGGGTTTATCAGAATATAAATCGTACCAGAAACCTTGAGCATGTTGGAATGCCGGCGCGAACACAGTGGTCTCTGACCAGGACATTTCCTGGATTCCCTTCTTCATCCGGGCTCTAAGACGAACGCGGTCCGATCTGGCAAAGCTTGGGTGCAAATTTGACGTCTCATTGCCTGATCTTAAATGCCTCCTTGGTCATGCTATGTTGTTGTAGCTGTACATATTTCATTTGCCATAGTTTTTCAGAAGAGAGAAATTGCCTCTTGAGAAAATTAAACCATATTCTCAGTCCCTCTTTCTTCTTTAGCATGCTCCAAGCCATGATTCTACTTTTAGAACTTGGATTGAAAATATTCATCCAGATCAAATCTAGGCTTCATTGCATTGAATAACCAAAGACAACAAGAAGATCAGCTGCATGGACTGATGCTGCAGTGAGGAATTTTGGGGCTGGTTCTATGCATCTTCATATGCCCATATCCTGCCAAGTGGTATTCTGGTGTTCGGCTGATTTTATGCAGAGCCTGCTAGATTGTCCCAGACTTGATCACGTGGACTGAACTTATGGCTAGTGAAGTACCAGGGGTCATGCCCAAGACTTCTTTCTACCCTGTCTTAGTCTCAACAATCATGGAATGTGTTAGTGAAATCTTAGATTTAGTAGGGAGGGAGCTGATCAGATCAAGACATACAAAAATTTCATTTTTTATCTGTTTTAAATCTATTGAAGCGTGGGGTAGAATCGGAAAATAAAATGAGTTTTGCGATAAAACTGGAGGACTCTTAACATAAGTACTCTAGCTTTAGTAAAAGAAATAGTAATGTAAATATTGCAAGTCATCTAACAAATTCCTTTAGCACTGTGAATCTAGCTACAGTAGTTAAATTAGAAATCTTAGAAGCTGTTGAAACACATTTTCCAAGTCATCAAGCTCCACCCTGCCTCTAGATAGCATTAACCAACTCTCTGAGTTTTTAGTTCTCCAGATTTTTCTTCTTTCTCATGTCTCCTTTTAAGATTAAGAATTCACCATTTCCTTACAGATACGTCCTCACCCATGTCATCAGCTGAGCAGTCAACCTCAATTTTCAGCTCTAATGATTATAATCTAAAAGAATTAAACGTACTGTTCTCAGTTGGTTTTAGTGCCACAGAATGGGGCTCTAAGGGAATGCTCTCAGTTACTCCTGTTATACTCTACTTTCTGGGAGTGGTGTAGGTTTTTCTTGGAAGGTTGTTTGGCGAGCCTATGTCGTTTCATTGGTTAGAAAGCCTCGAGAAATGCGTTTTGACTGGTGAGAATCTGAGGAAGAGACAGAAGATCTACATTTTTTGGTGTTACTTGTGCAAAGGTCCCTGCGAGTCTGTGAACCATTTGCTCTCACATTACCCTGTGGCTAGATCTCTTTGGGACTTGGTGTTCAGCCTTATTTTGTATTGAGTGGGTGATGCCCAGATAAATGATGGATTTGATGCGATGTTGGTCCCTGTATAAACTGCGGAGGGGGAGGCCAGATATTTGGGGGATGATTCCCCTTGATATCTTTTGGTGCATTTGGCTAGAAAGGACTAGACGAACATTCGAAGGTGAGGAGATGACGGTTGGCTCATCTCAACTCGTCTTCCTTATTTACTTTCTTTTCTTTGGTAAGGGGTCTAACCCCGATGAAGCATAGTGCATAAACGTTTGAGCTTGTTACTTGTTTGGAATTGTGCCTTTGTTTGGCGCATTTGGTTAATATCACTTTACTTGCCAAAAAAAAAGGAAAAGAAGATTATCATGTATCAAGTTTTCCCTCACCAAGTACAAGTGGCAGTTACTTGTTTCCTAGTGCATTCTTTAGTTTAATTACTTAGTTGAAACTAAGCCGACGTGTTATGTTGTTTGGGAGTTGATGCATATAGGTGGCATGGGTAGAACCGTAGATGACCTACGTTTATGCTTTTGTACTCTTTCCTTGTAAGTACGAAAGTGATGCCTGCGACATAATCAGTTAGTACTTGTTGATACGCATCCGTTTGATATTTTTACTGTAGGATCCTATTGTTGCCGGCATAGAGGACAAGATTGCAACGTGGACCTTCCTACCTAAAGGTATGTCTTATGCTGGAGGACACTTCAGTTGTGTAAGTGCTTTCATACTTATGTGATAGGTCCTTAAGATACCTTTTTTCGTAGCTACTGACCAGTGCCATCAATCTAAATCAGCTGAACTCTCCCCCATTCTCTTTATTCTTTGATTTTTCTTGGCTGGGAGGGGTTGGGGGTGGGGAGGTAGGTAATAAGAATAAGAGTTTGAGTAGAAGAGAATGGAAGAAATAATGAAAGATTATATTCTCTAAGGCGGGGAAGACACAAAATAGAGGAAAGAGAGAGAGAAAACCTTGACACCAAACTCAGTTCAGCCAGAACTAGTTAAGTCCATCAGATGGAGGCATACTTGTACAAGCAAACCAATAGCATATAGATGGTAAATAATGACCTTATAGTGAACTTTCCAATTTAGGCAACATTATGAAATTCTAATTCTTCAGTCCAATTATTCCCTTGGGGGTGGGGGGGAAGGGGTGCAGGGGGTGTGAATGCTTCTTGTATCGAAGGAGATTTAGTTTCTGACCAACTGCTTACTTAGCTGCATCAGCCACATTGATGGATCACATGTTTTTCTTGCTTCAGAAACACCGATATTGTTTCTCTTAAAGGTTTACTTATTCTACCAAGTGCATTTACTGACACTACTAATGGGCCACGATTTTCTGATAGTCCCCAGTACGGTATCTTGATTTTCATTTCAATTGATGACTTAGATCCGTGATACATCTCCCTATGCCATCGTATGTAATGTGTTATTTCTGTGTCCATCGAGTTTGTTTTACTAGTGTGATGAAGGAACTTGTGCTATGCTGGCATATCGGTTGTGCCAGCTAGATCATCTCTGTCAAGAGCGGCACAAATATGACTTTTAAGATGAAGGGCATCCTCGGGTAGAATACAAATGCTTTTAGATTCCCTGTATCTGCAATAAGAGATAGATGTTTGATGAACGAGATTTAAACATGATTAACTCTGGGTTATTTCCGACCATACATTATTGCCGACCATTCATATCTGCACGACGTGTAGCATATTGGTGCTTAAATAAAAGTAATACTATAGCATCTAAAGACTAAAATAAACAGTTTAATGATGAAGGAAACTAAATGGTTAGACATAAAATGTCAAAACTTAGTTCAACTTAATGAAACAGTAGGAGCTAATGTTTAGATGATAAAGGGGATGCGTCACCTTCATTCTGTTGCCATATTGAACTGTGGGAGTTCAGTGTCTACCTGAGTCCTGACAGAGCCGTGCTACAATTATATCGTTTTAATTGGTTGAAGTTACAAAAAACTTTACATTCTACACCCCAGTGCAAGACAAGTTTCATTTTGTCCCATGTAATTTGTGTCTGAACCTTAGACTTTGATTGGTGTGGAGTATGCCTCTATATTCGAATCAGTGCACTAGAACTTTATGGAATTTTGCCACATCATGGAATTTTGCCACATCATATTAGTGCCACATGGCTTCTCCATCGAAACTAGCGGAGGGTCCACGTTGCGCTGCAAAATTAAGCACAATGTTCAATTTGAAAGTTGAAACTAGAGGGACCGTTAAGACTGGTAAGGATCGTCTATTTCCTCTTTATTATCTTTTGAAGAGGCATTTGTTCTTGGACGATGAACAAAATTTTTATAGACCATTGAACTCACTTTTTTCATGAGGGAGAAAAAGTGAAGCCATCTCTTTGATTGAGGTAGTTTCAAGGATATCTGTTCACTTGGTAGACCTAGGTGGTAAGGCTTACTTGACCAAGGTCTTTGAGCCCGAGTGAAAGAACTTGGCATTGAGGCCATCTGGCCTCGGAGCTTTCTCCCCATATTTAGAAGTCATGGCTTGCCTAATCTCAAGCTTTGTAAGCATAAATAACATGGCTAATGAGCTAGGTGAAACTGAATATTATATACTGATGTCTCATGTCTGATTCCTATTTCGTGATTAGTTCGTGAGGTTGCAGTAAACCTAAAATTCTGAATGTACTGCCATACGAAATCTTTCTATTGTCATAGTTCTATATGGCATCTTTTTAATTCATAATTCTGTTAGTTCCACTCTCTCACGAGTTTCATGTTCATTTAAGCAGGACTAGTCTTTTTGGCTAGAGGCCACAATTGGCTGCCAAAGCATAAAACAGTTCCAACCACATGATTATGCTATAAATACTAGTCCGTAAGTTCGATTTGTGTATCTTTTCAGATAATGGAGAAGACATACAAGTGTTGAGATATGAGCATGGGGAAAAATATGACCCACACTTCGATTACTTCACTGACAAGGTTAATATTGCCCGAGGTGGTCACCGCATAGCAACTGTACTTATGTATCTCTCAGACGTTGAAAAAGGTGGCGAAACAGTATTTCCCTCAGCAGAGGTAGTTCTGGTGTTCATTTTCACTTCTGCGTGAACTAGTGACATATCCATTTATTTTCATATTCCAGCAGATCCAAAGTTCTGTTAATTCTATGCCTAGATGTCATAGATCAACTTTTACCGGATGGAGTCTTATCTTGCATGAGCAATGAGCTTCATAATTTAGTAGATTACTATTCTTCGAACATTTGTAACAACTGGCCGTAGTCTACTTGCAATGCACGCCAAGCACTGCACCCTGTTGTACGGAAGTCCGATACTGTGGGGGTCTGGGGAGGGTTAGGTTTACACAACTTTACACCAATGTATTGATTAAAGTTTCATAATGGAGGTTATTAACTTGTGTACGAGAAACATGGCAAATAAAAAGATCATAACTTATATGAGATTAGATTGTAAATGTGTGGTCACATGTCAATGTAACTGATTTTCGAGAAGATGTTTATATGAGTACCTAAATTTGAATAGGAGCTTTCAATCATTTCACCAGACAATAATACCTTTTGAAGAGTTTTTATCTAGTAGCATATTATTCCTGTTGTTAAAATTCATGGTTCATCACATGTTGAGGAAGATGGAAGAAGACGGTGTTATATGCAGATGCTATTTGTTTGTTACTGCAGCTGTGATAGATTGGATCAGTTCCCCTTTGTTCTTCCACATTTCTTTACCTGCGTGGGATCTGGAAAAAGAACTGCTACCACATCCCAACTATTTCCTATCACTTTATTTGGATAAATCGTTTTCAATATTTGAAACTACGAGAGTTGGCAGGTGCCTCGTCGTAGAGCTTCTTCATCAGATGAAGATTTATCAGAGTGCGCAAAGAAAGGCATTGCAGGTGAGCCACTTGCAAAATGTCATTGCTTCTTTTGACTTTAAGGTTGTATTTTCCTCAGCTTGACATGCTTTTGGTGATCTTCTGGTTCCACCTTAAAATTAACCAGTAAAACCACGAAAAGGGGATGCACTTCTTTTCTTCAGTCTTCAAACAAGTGCTATTCCAGATGCAAGCAGTCTCCATGCAGGGTGCCCTGTGATTGAAGGTGAGAAATGGTCCGCAACAAAGTGGATACACGTCGATTCCTTTGACAAGATCGTGGGAGACAGTGGAAATTGCACAGACCGGAACGAGAATTGTGAGAGATGGGCTGCTCTAGGAGAGTGCACAAAGAATGCCGAGTATATGGTGGGAACTCCAGAACTTCCAGGATCGTGTAGGAGAAGTTGCAAGTTGTGTTAGCATGTAAGTGACATTGTTGTACTGTTTTACACGGAATTTCCACTACAATTCTACGTACTTGTCTTTACACTAAAAGGGAGAGAGGAATTTTGCATGTCAGTTTTAGCTTCTGTTGTTGTCCCGTTGCAAAAGTTCGTTAGCACTGCTCTATCAAGCCAATTTTTTTTGCGGTAAATTTTCCCATGTGCCTATTTGAACAACGTAATCTCCTTTGATTGACCAGAGAAAGGGAATGTAACCCTGATCAGCTAATCCACTTGAGAAATCAGCCACAAATAGGGAATAACTAATTGGAGAACAATGTACTGCTCCTTTCTTTGTTTTGGGTTTCCCTTTTTATTGTGAACAGAAGCCATTGGTTTCCTTGTACCATTTGTTGGTTCAGCTTATTTATTGCTTTAGCTAGTAGCTTCCCTACATGAACTCATCCTGCTACTGCACAAGAGCTGACACAGATTGAAAGGAACGAAATCCACCATGTCTGTGGACCAAACTGAGATTCCCATCATATCAATAGAAAGAAAGGGCAGGGAAAAAAGTGGTCCTTGGCTCCTCCTTGATAATAACATGTGATGCTTTTGATATCTAGTTTGGATGAGTGTAGGGTGTACCTAAGTTGGCTGAACACTTGCATCCACATTCTTGATTAAGTTGAGCATCTTTTTCTGTAGGCCAATAATTACCTTGAAATTCAATATTTAATGTTCGGATCTATATATTGTGGTCCTTGCACCTTTGCTATAAATGTCATGCTTTCTGAATATTTTACATATTATATATGCATGTCTTTTTTATTTATTTATAATATATTATATGCATGTCTATAAGCAACAGCAAGACCATCCAAACCCAATCAATGAGCAATTTTGCTATCAACTCGGCTCATTCAAACTAAGAACAGCCTAAACGGAATTTGAGGATTTTTTTGTCTGGTGTGTGAGTGCGTGTTTGGGGGTGTTGTTGGGGGGTGTTAAAGATGGTAATTAAAGTGGATGGTTGTTATTATCTTTAGTACAAGATGGCAAAAGCTGTACATTGACCATCTTCGGGCTTTGCAATGGCACTAATCAGGATCTTAGGAAACAAGAAACTACTGAAGTAGTTTCCTTTCCTTAGTCATTTTTACATGCAGATGGGCAAAGTGAATCTGTGTGTCACCACAACTAATTTGTCTGTGGTGCATGGTAGTATGACAAACATGCCCTTATTTTGTAAGGTGCCATGGTTTAGAGAAAAGGGCAATTACGGAAATAACGTTCCTAACCTAAATTTGCACTTTCTTCCAGCCTTAGCCTTACATCATTTGGACGGTGGCATTTGCCGGTGCCCAGCTTGACTGTGCAGGGTCTTGTTCTTCAAATTCCAGTGAAGAGCATGACTTTGCACGGTTTTGACTGCAAATTCGTCTAATCTGACCACCATCACCGATGTCTGGAGCACCTTTGGCGGCTCTCATGTGCGGTCGTGGTTTCCCTATCACTTTCCTTCTTCCCCTCCTTCTTCAAAATCAGGTGAAGAAACTTTAATTAATGGTGCAATCCAGTTACGTCAATGGGGATATTGTTCTTTTGTTCGAAATTTTTGGATTCGTTGATCACATATTTGCCGAACAATGTGTGGCGGTGGTTGATGAGCTTGGCTAATGGTTTTTGTTGCGATATGTTTAACTAAAAGAAAAGAAAATGAGCCATCAGCGATTAAGGAAGATGAAGTTCGCACACCATCAAAATTTACGAATCTTTTTTTCGTTATGGCACCAGTTCGGAAGTGCTGCTTCATCCGTCTTGATTTGTGCCTTCAAGCACCGCCATAATATCCAGAAGTGTTAGTTCCTTCCATCTGTTGCGAAACAGGATATTGATAGTTTTATGAAACTTGACGATTCAGTAAGCGAGAGAAGATGGATGGATTGAGAGATGGGAAGGTGAGGGCCATGAACAGAAATTGAAGAAGACGACTGAAGCAGAGAAAACTGTGTTAAATAGGAGAGGCCTTCTAATTTTCAAAAGAAACGGTGTCGTTCTGCTGTGCGCCACAGGCATCACGCCTGTGGTGACACACAAATTGGATTTACCGATGTTGTAAAATGATCTAAGTTGGGACGGCTTTTCTTATAGATAAATCTCTCCTATTAACCAAAAGAAAAAATTCACCTAAAAGGAGTCGCAAATCTAGCGATTTTTACCTGACAGGTGAATTTTATCATTGAGTCTTTTTTTCTTTCCTTTCTTGAGAAAAGGTGCTCCATGGTACCCTTTCATCGTTTATCATTTTTTGATTTTACCACTTATCTAAATTTGTACGGAATAACATTATGGAATTGACGATATATTAAACTCAATGATTGCGGTCAAGTCTACACTAAACCTTTAGGTATCGCTAAAAGAAAAACTTTTAACGGCTTGCGAAATGCCTTTTGATCCTCAAAGAATCATTCACTGTTATTGCACAAATCCAACAGATTTGACAAGGCCAATCTAATCTTAGACGAATCGACAAAAAAGCAAAGCAAATTCCAGTTTAAGGGATAAGGGGGAGAGTAGTGCTCTATAAACAATGGGTAAGCTGGATGCACTTAAATCCAACGCAATGTCTGGATTAAGTAGTCATCAAAGCCAGCATGACAGTCACATGCTATTGCTAGTTGTGCCAGCCAAATCACAACTTTTCTTTTTGAGGCAACTTGTGCATGGTCAGCCCCTTTTGTGATAGAATTGGTTGTGACCATTCACCATCTCGCAAATAATTGCTTTGGTAGCATAAGGTTTACGTGTTATGTGTGAAAGCATCCACCTTAAAATTAATTGGCTATGAGGGGAGAGACTTACAAGACTTTATATTGAAGTACTGTTTATTATTTACCCGATGTGGAATTTATATCTCTCAACACGCCCCCTCACGTGTGTCCGAGCTGATTTTTAAGTAGGCTTAGTACGTGAAGATATTGAATGGGTGACGATGAAGAACTAGTTTTTAAATTGTCTGCTGGGATTGACCAGCTCAGATACCATGTTAAGTTACCATATACTAAGCTTTTAGAGAGTGGACCCAATAATGTTATCATGCTTAACACTCCCCCTCACGTGCGAGTCCTGATTGCACGTGGAGAGACAAATCAAGTCAGAAATAAACTTAGTGCAAATAGCACTATAATAAAGGGGGACCATATATGCAAGTGGGAAGAATCGAACCCAAGACCTTATTAAATTAAAGCTCTGATACCATGTGAAAGCATTCACCTCAAAACCAATTGGCTATGAGGAGAGAGACTTACAAGGCTTTATATTGAAGTATTTTTTTGTTATTTACCCGATGTGGGATTTATCTAAAGGTTAATCTGTTAGAGAGTGGTCAAGACATAACACGGCACGAATGGTGGCGGCTTTGGTAATGGGACTGAAAGTGTCCGTATAATCAAGCTCAGGGCGTTGATGAAAGCCTTTCGCCATGGGACTGAGAGATATAAATCTCACATCAGGTAAATAACAAACAATACTTCAATATAAAGCCTTGTAGGTCGTCTCTCCTCTCATAGTCAGTTAATTTTGAGGTGGATGCTTTCACATTAAGGAGGTTTGTTCACTTCTTTTAATTTTCTAATCCCACATTTTGGGGTTTGCATAAGAATGCACCAAGGCGATGTGTCGGTTAGGTGCGCCCTAAGATCGTTAGGTGAGGAAATCAAGTAGACGTTAAAGCTGATCCGAGAACATCTCTTACCGAAAAATGTAGATTCTTTTCACAAGTTTAAAGTGTACTGGTGCCACAAAAAAAGCAGGGAAGATTGTTGAACGAGAAAGGCCAGAGGAATATTACCCCTGAAAAGACAAAGGTTAAAAGCAAATTTGCTATTCGGTCAATGCTAAAAAAAAGATATTCTTTTATAGATACCCGAATCGTAAAAAGATGCCTATAGTTCTTCAGACAGTGACATATCATCGGCACTAAACATGCTTAGTGGTTTAAACACCTATAATGATAATTTTTAATAACACATTTTTAGCGTTACTAGATAAAAATCCATCATAAATCTACAACGACTATTCATTGTCGTTATGAAAGATTATACGCATCTTCCTACTACCTGATTAGCAGTAAAAAATTCTCAAAAGTTGTTAGGACGTGCGTAAGCTCTTCCATTGTCGTCTTCAATTGATAAATTTTGGGGCAAATTACACTTATATCCTTGAGGTTAGGGTGTAATTACAGTCAAGGACACTGAGTTTCAAAATGTAACATTCGTGGCCAAAAAATCCTAATTTTGTAACACTTGTGTCTATCTGTTAGGATTCCGTCCAAAAAGTGTATTTTTTTATGATGTCATCGTTATGTATTTTCAAAATGGCAATACTGCCATTTATTGCATTAGGGTTTCAAAACCCTAATTTGAAAATTAGGGTTCCAAAACCCTAGAATTTGAAATTCACTATAAATTTCATTCTATCACTATTGTCCAAGTATCAATTCAATTTCATCATTATTATCCAAGTATCAATTCAATTCCATCACTATTGTCCAAGTATCAATTCAATTTCATCACCAAAGACCACTCAATAAATTAATGGAATTGCACCTGTCCTTGGACCACTACCCCGTCGCCGTCCCCCTACCGTCCCCACCAACCTGCCGCCGCCCCTACAGTCCCCCCAACCTGCCGTCGTTGGCCCTACCCCCTCGTCCCTACCCCGTCGATCACTATCCCCCTACCCCCATCCTCCCCGCCCCGTCGCCCTCCTCAGTCGCCTCCACCCATCCCCTCGTCAACCCATTTCACACCTCCCCCTGCCACCGCAGCCCCCATCGTGGCCCAACCAATCAGATCCACCCGTCATCGACCAGATCGAGCTAACCCGTGGCTGACCATACACCTGCAAACACGCACGCCGGAAAAAATGGTCTGCCGGCAGTGGGTCCTTAGATCCGAAGCATTTTGCAGCTGGGTTATGGTTGGACCAGCTTTGATTTGTGTATAGTGGTGGTGTGGGTGGGTCGATCGGCGGTGGAGCGAGTGAGGGGGTTGCCTGCCGGCGTGGGGAGAGGGGAGGGGGCTCTCGGCGAGGGGCTGCCGGCGTGGGAAAGAGAAGTGTAGAGAGAGAATTTAAGGGAGAATTTAAGATAATGGCAATTGAAATAAATAGATTTGTAACTTGAGGGCAATAAAGTCATTTTGTTAAAACCGTTAGGATTTTTAGGGTTCCGTTTGGTCAATGGACACAAGTGTAATTTGTCCAAACTATTATTCTTGTCTGTAATTATACTATAACCTCAGGGATATAAGTGTAATTTGCCCTAAATTTTGTCTCGCTGCCCACCATATCTTCCCCATACACCACCCAGTTTCTTAGGAGGGGTTAAGTAATGAAGAAGGTAATTTGGCAATTTCTTTTGTTGTGTAATTTAGGTCCAAGTCAACTGGTGCACAAAAATCAAGAAAAAACAAAAAAGAATGAAAGACGTGGGTGAAAGTCACAACTTGATCAATTTGCTTGGTCATGATATTAGAAACATTGGAAATTATGATAAGATTTTGGGCATATTTTAATGCTTATTATGGTGCATTCCAAAAGAAAGAATATGTCAAAATCATTTTTGCGCTCTAGAATTTTTTGGAGTGCAAAAATCAGTTCCAATATATAGGACTTCTAACTGCTGGGAGCGATGCTATACTGAAGATAAGCTGTTGGGGCCCTTTTTTTTTAATTATTAATTCCAAACTTTAATATATTTTTCCACACCCTCTTTTGTCGCTAAAAAACGCATTATGAACAAACCAATAAACTTTTTTGGCAACACATATACGTGAGTGTGAAAATAGACATTTTCAAGAATAAATACCGAAACTTCACCATTTAGTCATTTACTAATAGTTTACTTCTCAAATTGGGTGTTGATATGAAATTACAAGTCCATTAACCAAGTATAGGCTAGCTCCACTACATGGGCTCTTAAAAATAAATTGCGACATGTTACTATACTAACAACCTCTAAATTCTTGCTTTCTCAGAGTTATCAGGCAGCGAACACTATTATGGATATAATGACATCTATTTTATATGACTTCTTCTATATCATATCAAAATTCCACCACTTTTGTATTAGTCGAGCCTCGCAAACTCAATTTCGGGTAGCCAGATCTCTTGCAACTTTTGCAAGTAATGCCGGAACTAAAGTTTAACAAGATTGAGTTGACGCCAACCTAGTGAGAAATCATGCTAACAGCAATAGATGATGAACATAACATATACTATATGTTGGTCTACATGCACTGTTGAGGCACGAACGTGTCGTGCCCAGTTTTGATACGACGATGCCTTTTGATAATGCGTGTAAAATTTATATATAAATGTCATACTCTTATTTTTCAAAAAGAAAAAAAATATTGACTGTGTTTCCTCAATGGAAACAAAAAAATATATGATGTGGGTCACTTGCAAGTCAACCCACTGTGAATAAAAAAGGGCACCATATCGAAATGTTGTACAAAAGATTCCAAGAAAAAGAAATGGTTGGGGGGGGGGGGGGGGGGGCTGGGGGAGAGGGAGATGGAAAGGTGATGGTAGGGGGCCCCAAACAGTAATAGGGCAGCTATAGAGCCTCATAAAAACGAAGCAATGAAAGAGCAGAGATGGTGGGGGGGCTGAGATTGTGTGACAGTAGAACAGAGGCACAAATCCAGAGAAGGAAAGAGGAGAAAAGGGAAAGGTTAGACTGCATTGTGTGCTAGACCAATTCCAAAAGCAGGCAAGATCTTGGATTTTGCTCCTCTGTGTGCACTGTGCACATTAAATTCACCAAATCCCTTTCCAGCATTTATGTCCTTTATGTTTGCAGTTATTCCACAAGATCTGCATATTTCAACCAGAAGCTTTAATGGGTTGTACTCTATTTTTTTTTTGTAAATACTCCACAGAGACACAGAAGCAGAAGAGAGCAAGCACAGATCATGGAGGTGGGTCAGTTGCAGAGAAAATTTGTTGACTACACGGCATCATTGTTTTGTGAGGTAATGAAATAAAAAAAATGCCATATTTTGAACATTTGGTCTGCGGGCTTGTCTTGTTTTCCTTTTTATTGTGGTTTCTTGGTCTTGATTTTGTTTGGTTTTGAAGGGGTTCTTGGATGCACAGTTCACACAGCTTCAGCAACTGCAAGATGAGAGCAACCCAGATTTTGTGGTGGAAGTGGTGTCTCTTTTCTTTGAGGATACTGAGAAACTTCTCAATGATCTCACTAGGGCTCTGTAAGGATTTATTTCTCATTCTTTAAACTTGATATGTTGTGTCATTGGGTATATATACTTATACCTTTCCTTACAGAGATCAGCAGATTGTAGATTTCAAAAAGGTTGATGCCCATGTTCACCAGCTGAAAGGTAGCAGCTCCAGGTAATGCATTGCTTTTATGTTCTCCACACACACACACACTTTTGAGTTTAGAATACTTTTAGCAATTTTTAGTCTATGCTTATTTCACTACCCATAAAAGAAGAGGTTAAACCTTTCGAAAATATTTGATTACCCCCTTTGTATTTTCATGTTTGGACTTTAAAAGACTCCTTTTTAAGTTTTTTTCTCAAACGTATTTTTCTTGCGACTGCAGCGGTCAGCTTTCGTTATGCTAATATTTCAGAAAGCAAAAATAAATCTGCCAAATGCATTTTTTTTAATTATTCTAAGTGAAAAATCGCATTTGAAATTTTTTGAAAAAGGGTATTCACAATTTTGAGTAGTTGCCACTATTTTGCGGTTATTCATTTTCTGGAAACATGATGAGAAGACTGATTTCTGTGGCCTTTACAGCATTGGGGCTCAGAGAGTAAGAAATGCCTGCATTGCTTTTCGAAATTTCTGCGAGGAACAGAACACTGATGCGTGAGTAGACTACTCAAATCACATCTAGAATAACATGAGAAACAAAATTTTGATCTCCAAAATCTTTCTTACTCTGACAAAATATGAGCTGGGTGTATGCAGATGCTCGAAATGTCTTCAACAAGTCAAACAAGAATACTCCCTTGCCAAGAACAAGCTTGACACTTTGTTCAGGGTGAGAACAATAAGAATTTCTTGTGTAAATCTTGTTTCTGGAGATAAGCTTCTCTGCACATGCCAACATCATTGTGTACTCTTGTTAAATTTTTTGGCTGCAGTTGGAGCAACAGATTGCGGAAGCTGGTGGGGCAGTTCCTATGGTGGGATGAATGGCATGATGCTGATTAACCAAATTTAGGCTATCTTTGTTGGGGGTTGAGTATTTTATACCTTGGTTATGTGTTCTATGAGCATGTGCTTAGTGTGGATTGTAATCTAAGGGAGGGCAAATTTGTCCCTCTTGAAGCTTAATGGGTTCTCCTTTAGGATTACCTTGTTTCCCTATGGCTTACAAGTTTTGAATCAAGTCATGGCTTGGATGGTTTTTGTGTCTCTTTCCATGCAATCTTGCTGTAGTTCAGTTCTTTATCAGAACAGAGGTTGGACCTGAATTTGCTTCATGCTAAATTGGTCGTCTTATTGAATAGTACTTCAATTGAAAGAGGTCTTTTTGCCCCATTAAGGCATAAGCCGCAGGATATAGTTGTAATCGCTCGTAGGCGAGTTCTCGAATATACTAATAAGCCTTACAAGAAAGGGAAGTACTAGACTCTTACGGGTCACAAGCATTTCCCCACTCCTTTAGCTGATTGAGTGAACTCTTTGAAGTTGTTCTAACTGTTAGCTGAAATTCGTGGTTGGTGGAAATAGCTTAGTGGTAGGGCACAGCCTTGCCAAGGCTAAGGTTGAATAGGGGTTCAAAGATCTATATTCACAGTCCTCCACCATGAACAAAGATTATCAACCAACTACAGAGAGATGCAAGAAACTGATAGCATCTTACCACAAGGATGAATATACTCTCCTCAATGTATTCACTATTTACTGCTTACAATGCAAGCATACAGCATACGTGAAGTGCATGAATACTAGGCCTGTTTGTGCTAAGTGTACTTCACGAACCATGCACGGAGCAAGCTTTCTGTCAAATGATCGAACTGAGGAAGGGGGAAAACTACGGTTGTGGAAGTCTTGACTTACTGAAGTCCTCACTGAGAGAATAACCATGGAGAAAGGTGGATACTATGGCCCAATATAAGGTGAAAAGCCACCACCTAGGAGCAAGGAAAGTCGCCACGCACTTCTCTACTGAGCTTATAGTGGTGTCTCCTTTGGCTGGTGGACTCCTGCACAGTAGGGCCACCTGTGGGTGATGTGGGCAAGGGACCGTTCAACGGGCCTGAGTATTTCCCTGCGTGGTTCTAGCCGGTAAATGGCCACAGATGTGTAACCAGCGCTTATCGGCTATGATGATTGTCACGGCAGTGAGCACTGCTCACATTAGTGGCTGTTCCAGTAGCCATGGTGGTTGATATGCAAATAGTCACAGGCGTGAAGTTAACTAGCTCCCCTGTCCTCCACTTCCAGAATTGATTGCTTTTCTCCAAGTAACTTTTGAGTAAGAAACAAGACGCATGAACTAACCATTAGAAAGTAAAGATGACCAACTTATTTCAAAGATTATTACTAAGAACAAAAGGAGAAATAGGAAAAGAGCTACAAGAATCACCCCATACAAGAAAGATTAAAAGGAAGATCCTTTCGATCTTATCTATTTGTTTCCTTAAGAACTAGTTCTTATAGAAGATCTTTTGGCTTGTCGCCATACAACAATAAGCTTGAAGAGTCCGTTCCAAAGCTTTACTTACCTGATCAACTTCAATACGATGAAAGTCAGGAATGCGAATCAGAAACGCTGCCTCTTGCCGAGAATGAAAATCCTGGAAGTGCATTAATTTAATCCATGGTTGAAAGTCTTTTTCTGGTAGCCGTTGGAGAAGTTCTAGTTGTTGGCTAACTCCATTTCGGGCACTGCTCGTCAAAGCTTCTAACTACAGCAGACTGTTTCTCATTGCCAAGTTGATTTGCAAAAAGATCATAATATGCAAAAGGGTCCACGTCTTCCAATATTTTTACCAATTTTCCATGTTCCTTGTCAATAATCATGCAGCCATCTTCAGATTCGACTCCTGTTGCATAGACTTTGACGGGCTTGACTTGAAAGGTTGAATTCAGGAGGGAATGGTCACCAGCAAAGATAACTGCACCTAGAATTTCTCCCAGAAAAATATCCTGTGGAAGTGGATAGAGTGCAACAGGATAAATTTATTAGTTACTTGATTACTTCATAGCAGAGAAACAATACATGGGACAAAAAAAGAATAGGGAACAGCAAGAAATTCACACTAGCAGACACAAAATCAGCAAGGATTTGATTATAAATCAAGTATTTTCTCAATGAAGATACATTACCATATGTTGGTAGCTATGATGCGTTTGTTGCAAGTCATGTAGTCTTGACAGCAAACGCAGGGCAAAATTAGCTTCAGGTGTCTCCTTGGCCAGATTCAACCTCTCTATCATCTTACTAAATTCACTAACTTTGCGTTGGACGCCAAGTGGAATGAGAGTGATATTAAGTTTCGAGTCAAATACAATTTTTGCAGCCAAAGGATCAAGAAACATATTTAGTTCCGAATATTCATTTGAAGGGACATTGATTACATTCCCTTTCTCCGTGTGGTCATAGTTGACGTGTCCCCCAACAATTATTACATCCTGCAGTGATATTGATAAAAATCAGCAATATATACCTTGGAAGTGAAAATTTCTGGACTAGAAGCACAAGGCTATAAACCAATGTTCCCAAAAGATTCTGGTGTCACAGCTTACCAGAATCATGCAATGGTTACATGGTAAAAGGCAACAGAGAATTCTTGAGCCTTGAAATTGAATATGGGAACATAATTCGTTTTGTTCGCTACCCTTTCAATGGGTCTCAGTAGATCCAATATGTAATCTTAGTTATGCAGTATCCATATTCAGACCAAGATATAAACGCTTCGTAGGTTGATTTAGGTACAGTTCAAAACAACACTGCTCCTTATTTAAGCAAGTATTTGACAAGAGAAATGGTTTGATTCCATGCTATATAAGAACTTAACATCTGATTTCAATTCTCCACAGTTCAAATTATGTTCTAGTTGTTGAATTACATTTCTCATAACTTAAAAACATTATCTCCGGTGGCTTCAACTTCTAGCTCTCTCACAATAGATTCATGACATGCATAAATAGTGAAGTTTAAGAAACAAGTGAAGCATCAGCCAAAATGCTACAGCAAAGCTATTGCCCACATGTTGCTGGAATATTACATGGGACTGAGCCACTTAGTATTATCTGTTAGAAGACTGCAAGAAGTTTGAGACACTCACCCGAATAAGAGAGCTCACGCTTTTGTCTGAATTAATAATCTTCGCCAAATTAGTCAATGGCCCATTTGTCAGTACAGTAACTTTAGATCCTGGATCAAGTGATTTTGAAACAGACTCCCAAATTTCCAACGCTAATGGTTGTCGAAGTTCAGGATGATCAGTATCCCGAGGAGCTCCATATTTAACAGAATTCTCTGCAGTATACCTGCAATGAAACTCCAGTTTCAATCCCAATTTAGTCCACACAAGACAAATAGACGAGTTACTCGGTCCTGAATATGAATCTGAGTAACTAAGGGGGACGTCAGGAGTTTATACAAATTTACATGGTCTTTAGCATGCTTGAAAGTGGGTGTTGTCAAAACTGTAGAATTAATTTGTACCAATCCATAAAAGTTTATAGTGCCATGCCAATGCCAAGTTCTGCACTAAAAGTTGCAGGGTGGTACGCAGAAGTTTTCTGCAGGCTGTCAGCTGCAAGATTGCAGGGTCAAACCTGATCAAATGGCCTCTTTGAGGGATAATGCAAATAGGCTGGATATATTCATTCCATCTTTCCATCAGCCCCAATTAAAGGTGATCTATTGGCCTTTTCTAAGAAGTCTACTGCACAATCAACCAAGATAAAGCTGCTTTATCATTAGCCTCTGCAGTATCATATTAAGATTTATGCTAAGCCATACAGCAATCAACTTTTGCCAAAGAAGTATAAGTTACAAATACCTTATCACAGAAAAGTTGATTGTTTTAATATCATTATGTGTCTAGGTTAGCGAAATAATTAGCAAGCATAATATCAACCACAGTAGTTTGAAGAGCCTATTATACTTTTACGTCTCATAAGAAGCGATTACCATAGATCCCCTACTTCAGCCTTCTATTCATGGGTGTTACGGGAGTTAATTGGTATTTTTTCACAAAATGATACGGCAAAGCATTCCACCTGTTCCAGGTTGCAAGTTATCTCCTCCCTCAATAGCAGCACTTCAACCTTAAGCATAACATAGATTAGCCAAGCATTCAGGTTCTGAATGATTTCAACCTTATAGCATTTTTTTAATTTCAGTAAATAACTTGTTTTAGGAGAACATGTGAAAAACAAAAAAAAGTAGATAAGTGAGACTTAAGTGATGAATAGGAAAACATCAGCAAAAGAGTCGAATAAAATACTGAGGATCGGCTGATAAAAGGCAAATATGAAAAGTCCAGCTGTGCTCCTAAACATTACAAACTTAAAGAGAACTAGACTTTACAGGATTACAATAAAATAGGACACAAACGTCTACACGATCAATGTCTTTAAGAGCATAACTAGATTTTATTAATGAAGGGGAAATAGGCAGATTGATGTGCCATACCAACGAAAGTTAATTGTAATGGAAAACTAATTATGTTTTGTACCTACGAGGACTTCGTGGAAAGTCACGAGCAGACCCATAGAGAGTATCCGAGTCCAAAAGTCCGCCGCTACCATGTGGGATAGCCCTCATATACTTGCAGTCTCCAACATTGGAGTTAAGGGAATCAGATTGGCTTATAGCAAATACATCCCCTAGACCAACTGGAATGTCATCACGGCCCATCATATGCAGCAAATCGTAGACGACATCTATTGTTGCCGCATTTGCCCAGCCAGCTGAACTTACTAATATTGCCTGGAAGAAGAGGGCGAGACAGCCGCCTTTTCAAATACTTTGCAACCAAAGTAGGATAGAACTATATTAGAAGACGTTTTGACAGACCATTTGAGCTTTTTTGTGGGTGGACGCTAAGATTTCTAGTGTTACTAGGATTTCTTTCCATATTTCAGAACTCTTTGCTTATAAGTAACAAATAACTTCATCAGCACCACGAATTTCTGCTTATAAGGCCTGTCCTATTAGTAATTCTAACTTCCATAGACAAGGTTGGATTCGTCAGTAAAACCATGTACAAGGTTCAAAGGTCAGTGAATAAACTTTAGTAGGTGAAATAGACAAAGTTAGTTATAGTACCAAAGGTTTGCGAGGTCTGATCCGTTTGAATAATACATCATATTCTGTATAGAATATGATGTATTAACTAACTGCAACGATTTAGAAAAATGATCACATTCATGCTTAAAATGTAAGAGAAATAGAACTCTTAGAAACAACCATAACGCCTGGCTGCGGAACATTAATCCAACACGAAACTCGTGTTAATATGTTCACTGTCAATCAGGGCATCTGTTTGATGATATTTACTTGTCCAAGTATTAAAAGCTTGAACCTAAGTTTTCAGCTAAGAATGAGTATCACAGAAGAAAAACTCGACTTCATTAAGTAGTGAGGTTGGAATAGTCATAGAGTACCTTAAGATTGATAACACTGACGGGTAATTTGAGGAGGTAAAAGAGAGCCAGAAAATCTCCTGCACTCATATCCATGTCAAACACGACGCTATTTCCAAGTTTCTTCCCCCCAAAATCTGGCTTCAGAAGAACTTCTTTGTAATCAGGACATTGTGATGTAAAACTGAACCTCCCCGTTTGTTGAGGACGGTTTATAACCTGTAACCCAGAATGCATATAGTATCAATTTCACTAGTGCCTGACTTTTATGAGCTTAATATGATTCCAGGAAGCAGATAGTTTAATCTCAGCAAATGAATCTTGTGTACACGTCCGACCTTAGCGATTAGCATTTATAATCAAAGAGAAGATCTCACTAGTAAATAACAGCCTTACTACTCCAGAAAAGGGGATAAGTTGACATACTTCCAAGAAATGTTTGGAAAATTCTCTCTCGAGTGAGCTGCTATTGTCAGAATCAGGTTTTGCCCTTGTAGCGACCAGTACATGCACTGCTTCCGGACCATTTACTTCTGCCGTATAACCATCCTAACAACGCATCGAGTTAGTAGGCACATGAATACTGAACTTAAGACTTGATTAGTACTGTAATACTACAAAAACACATTTAAAGCATCGACGAAAGCCAATGTTTCATCATTGAAGGTTTTCACTGAATGCATCACATGCTTCACCAAAGCCATATGGGTGGTATAGACAAAAGGCAACCCTCCATGGATAACCAGGTAAAACGAGCAGAGCTTCTTGCTGCAGCTAAAAACAATAAAGTTTCGAATTGCACAAGGGATCTTGAAGCACAAGCTTAGATTTTTTATTAGGTATTCAAGTAGCTTAGATTGAAACTTCAAAGCACAAGCTTATACCTAGAGTGCTGTTCCTTTAGGTAAGGTCTCAATGTATTAATAGATGGTTCACCAAAGCAAAGTCAATACCTTACATCTTCCTTTCCCATTCTTGACAAGACAAAATGGATCTCGAAGTCTATTCTGAACGTGACCACTGTGAACGCCATCTTTCTTTAGCATAAACTTCGGAACACTAAGACCATCAAAGAATGGATTTGAGCCATCAGATATCCCATATGGCTTGTTTGAAGTAATTACAGTTATATTCATGTATTCCACTTCAGCAAATTCATTTTCCCCTCCATACTTGTGCATGTTGCGCATGATTGAAGTAGCTACACCACATGCAAAGAAATCCCACATAAATCTACTCTGCAAAATGTGAGCTGTAAGCTAATCATCATTGTAAGGTCACTGAAGTATCTTTCTAGTTGAATACAATTAAAAGACCAACAAAAGCCTTTAAACTAGACATTGATTAACTTCCGATATTTACCGTATAGAATTGATCATTAACGTAAGTATCACGAACCATCTTCAAGGACTTGAAGCAATATTGTGCCTCGTAAGTATGTTGATTCTGCTCAAATGCCTCAAAAAACTTTTCAGTTACGGGGATGGTGTTTGTCGCATCCAGCGGAACAAGTGTAACTGGAATACCGGAATGGATCACCTACAGCACAAAGTAAATTGGAATTCTTCATCAATAACCCAAGGATCTACTACGACAATTTTACAATGCAGTGTATATTTTAGAAAGACCATTGGTCAATGCATGGAACTACTGTATTACCTGGTATGCAGCAAAAGGATCTAGAAAGATATTGTACTCTGCATAAGGGTTACTAGTGTAGTCCATGAACAAATTACCAGGGTCGCCACATAGCCCTGGCTGGCAAGATGAGCTGGCATTTTTGGGACAGCAACCAGTTGGATTCTTTGACCGCACACCACCACCCATGACATATATATGCTCGACATGTTTCCTTAAATGTGCATTATGCATAAGAAATATGGCAAAATTGGTATGCGCTCCAATGAGAAATACAGTGGTCGGACCAGCGGATATTTTGTCAATCATTACTTGCTGAGCAGTTGCTTGTTGAACTGGAGAATATGTCCTGCTCCCCTAGTTTCATGATCCCCAAAGTATGAGCCACTTTTTACAACTAGTATGATAGCAAAGGACAATGAGAGCCAGCACTTTAAATGTATTTGTTTACAGGATGAACATGTCATAAAGGCTCAGACACAGTGGTTGCATCACTTATAAA
Source organism: Escallonia rubra (assembly GCA_033065855.1). Taxonomy (NCBI): domain Eukaryota; kingdom Viridiplantae; phylum Streptophyta; class Magnoliopsida; order Escalloniales; family Escalloniaceae; genus Escallonia; species Escallonia rubra. The sequence continues at coordinate 103,714 of JAVXUO010000087.1, read as the reverse complement.
GAGTAAATAAAAACCACAGAAACCAAGCATGAACTGCATCACTTCGAATCAAGCATGGCTAACAAATGTAACAAAAACTTGGCAGATACCACCCAAAAAACGAACCATGTAATCTACCTATCAGCTAAAACTTGAAAGGGACAGGTAATGGAAATGAACTGTAAGGAAACCCATTGTGGATAACACCCCCAGAGGAACATCCCTGTATAACTTGCAAATGTGAAAGGGGAGGCTAGCAAAAGAATGTATGAACTTTGAAGAAGGAAAAGCCTATTCCCAATTAGGAACCCAGGGGATTTGAGATGACACAAATGAAGGGGACAGAAACAAGCGCCTCAGCAGGAGAGTTAGACCGAGGACTCCATGCATCAGAGCTCACATTTCCAAATCCCTAAGAACAGAAGCCGCAAGTTCTTACTCTTCAACCATCAAAGTTCAACAAAAACTCAAATGTTGGTTTTTCTTTATAATTTCTTCCCTCCATCTCCTGAGAAGGGAGGAAATTCAGTTAAATGGTCATTGTTCAACATCTCGGCTACTAAGGAATGCGGACTTCACTAATCGTGATTTCGAAAGTATAAGAATGCAATTTCACTAATGAGCTGTAAAACAACTGTTACAAATAAGAAAGATCGGGCATGTGATGTGTATATATGCATTCAAACACATCTAGCTCTGCCAGTAATCAACTCCAGAAAACCATATACAACACCTAGCATATATATTTATACCTGTGGAAGGAAGCTTTTCCGGACGCCATAGTTTGTATCAATGTCTAACCGTCCTCGAAGACCTACAGGAATAGCTTGTCTATATCTACAATATCCAACTGTACCAGTCCTCTGATAAGCACTAAAATACAAGTAATCAAAAACCTACATTTGTATAACAGTAACAACCAAGGCTGCAATGGTCTAAAAAGCACGCGTGCGCGCAAGAGAGAGAGAGAGAGAGAGAGATGGGCATCTTCATTTGAAAACTGTACAGCTGATTTGCTAGAGTTTCCTTTGCAACCATTACATGATGAGTGCCAGGAGAACAGAAAGGGAACATATCAGCACCTGTTCAATTATAGGAAGATAACCACCAACATCTGGCATAATCTTCCCATCATCGAGTATCCCACCCTCACCCCCTACGCCAACAGCAATGTCATCCCGACCCATCATGTGAAGAATGTCATATACGTGATTCACGGCATGCCCCGCATTGGTCCATGAGTTAGTGTTAATTGTTACACCCTGCAGCAAGTAGCGTTCCAAATAATCTTGTTTAGTTTCATAAGTAGCTAACTACAATCAAGAAGGCAGCATCACTGTAATTTCTTGAAGACAACGGCATTGTAAGATGATAATTGCTGAGTAATTGGATCACTTCCCCCAGCAGAAAAAAAAAAAAACATATATTTAGCAACTGATTCTTTGAAAAGCCAGATTTTCATAGCTACATCCCTCTTAACATATGAAAGCAAATAGTTTGACCAAACTCGTGGTAAATTGCTGTTACACACGAGCAGCCTATGAGCCACCGGTCTTCCTCGGGAACTTGGACTTGGGCCTTTTATTACAGGATACAAGACTTCATAACGCACACTGGCACACCAATATAAAGGTACTGCACGAATGTAAACAAAGAACATCTATTTGTGGGAAAGTAATGTACTCTTAAGGTCCAGTTTTTGTCTGTTCAATTCAACCTGTTGGAATCAACATGCAATATACATGTCCTTCACATAGGAATAAACGATGCATAGTGATACTTAACAACCCTTTAGTGACCGGGCTGGTCTTCCCAAATTTCTATCCCAGAAATCGACTCCCCATCAAAGTGGCTCATTGGAATCCAAGCTCTAAAAAACAGTGAGCTCCACCATTTAGTTAGATTCGTGCTACAACCCAGGTCATAGCCTGCTATAATCCCCGACAATTAATGGTTGCTAAATATGGTGCCATTTCCGCAAAAGCTTCTAGTGACAAATCGTAACGGCACTTTTTTGACATCGCTAATTAGATGCTGCCAACCATATATAGGGACTATTAATTGGCTCTCGAGGGTTTTAGCCTCTCGCTCCAGCCTAGGCTGTAGCCAAAAAAATTCTGCGAAAGGTTTGGATTTGGGTGTTGCTTTTTGGCTACTGGCACTCCCTCCACGGTCATTTGATGCACAAGATACAATCACTTGTTTTTCGAGTGGCACTTCTTGTTCATTCTAGCAGTGCCGATAGCAAAAAATGGGAGCTCCAACAGGATTACCCGTGAATTTCTGAAAGAACAGAAGTGATCAAACATGAACCTGCAAATCGAACTCTGAGCGGTTGAGCTTCAAGAGGTACAAAAGAGCGTAAACGTCGTCCACATCAACGTCCGTGTCCAACAGAATCCGATGAGGCAGCTGTCGACCTTCCACTGAATATAGACGAGCTCCGACCACTAGTAACATGGCGATAAACACACCTCTCTGCAGCAACATTTTCACCCCACTTCAACTCAGTTGTGCGGGTAATTGAGATGGAATGAGACCCTTGAGCAGTAGAGGAAGTAGACTGTTGACCTGGGACAGTGAGATCAACCAATGTCTGCCATGCTTTGTCATTTGTGATTTAGACACTTTACCATCTTTGTCGTTTTTCTTTAAAAATATGGTTGGCACTGCCAAAAATCGTCCCTGTAGATGTAAAATGTAGAAGGATTTCACTTCTTTCTTGTTTTCGCTCCTGTTTCTACTTTTACTCTTTATAGCTGCATATCTCGCTATCAAACTTCCATCAAACTTTGCAGCTTTTGCTTTTGTCGTCATCGTTTCTGCTCGACGAACAAGTGACTTTAAATTTAATTTTAAAGCATGATGTACTTGTTTGGATCCTGTTTTTAAAGCTGATGCTAACATTACCATGTACCAACAGTTTTGATATGCATTATTAGGCCAAATAAAAGAAACTATCTTCATCCCTTAATATGTTATTCAACTCTTATTTGTTTTCAAGAAGTTTTCAGCGAAATGTATTTTGACTATAAAGGACAATAAAAAAGTAAGCGATCGAAATGGCATTTCACCAAGAACAAGAACAAAAAATGGAGGGAATTTTCCTTCACTATCTGAAAGATAATGAGTTCTACAAGTACAAAAAAATTTGCTTAGCTTTTTGTTTTTTGTATTGCTCTTGTACAGTTTACATACAATGTTCTGAGAAATTTCTCTGTGTTGGGTTAGCAGAGATCTGTAGTTTAAGAATTTTCACAATACAGAAAGAAATTCGGTGATATAACGAATCAGTCAGGTCCTTGAAGCAGTTCAATTGACTGGCATACTCCAAACTCTTCTCTGTTCTTCAAAGCTTCCAATAACAGCAGATTGTTTCTCATTGCCAAGTTGGTTTGCGAAAAGATCGTAATACTCCACACTGTTCAGACTTTCCAGTATTTTCACTGATTTTCCGTGTTTTTTGTTGATTACTAGTTCTCCATCTTCAGATTCAAGCCCAGTTGCATGGACTTCAACAGGCTTGCCTTGAAATGTTGCGTTCAGCACGGATTGATCACCAGCCAAGATAACAGCACCAAGGATTTCCCCCAAAAACGTATCCTGCAGTGCATAAACACTTGGTAAGTGACTCTAGCAGCAGCAGCATCTTAACATGCACGACGTAGACACTTCATGATACCATACCATATGTTGATATCTGTGGTGTCGCTGTTGCAAGTTATGTAGCCTTGATATTAAGCGTCTAGCAAAGAGAGCTTCCGGTGTCCTTTTCAGATGCAAGGAATCTAGGATCTTAGGAAACTCGCTAACTTTACGTTGTATGCCAATAGGGATGAGCGTGACACTAAGATCAGAGTCAAACACTGTCTTTGCTGCCAAAGGATCAAGAAAAATGTTGAACTCTGCATATTTGTTTGAAGGAACATTCATAACGTTTCCTTTCTCGGATTTATCGTCGTTGATGTGTCCCCCGACTATAAATACGTCCTGCATTGAAACTTAAAAAGCATCAGCAATTTTTGATACAGACAGTTTGAAACTTCAAGCCCTATGGTTATTTTTAATGCTCAGCCGTAGTTGTTGCAAGTACAACTATTTAACGAATAATCTTCCCTCTTTTTCATATCAAAGATTTAATAAGCAGCAATAAGTACGTATAGCCAACTGACCTTGACAAGAGACCTCACTTTGTCATCTGAAAGTATAATCTTTGCTATATTCGTCAGGGGACCATTGGTCAATATGGTGATCTTAGATCCTGGATTTAGTGACTTTGATACAGAATCCCAAGTTTCTATTGCTAGTGGTTGTCTTAGTTCAGGGTGATCAGTATCCCGCGGAGCTCCAAATTTTATAGAATTCTCTGATGTATACCTGGAATTGAACTCAAATGTCACTTGCTGTACACAAGAAGATAAAATTTACAACAAAATTTCAAGTGAAATTGGAAGTGAGTTACTAAGGAGAAAAAATGCCATCTTCTGATATGAGTCTAGACTAAGAGTAAGTCCATGTAAGCGCTTAGCTATGAAACATGGAGCATCACTATTGCAGCAGGATCAGATGGCCCGTAAGAAGAGGCATTGTCATATGATAAGCATACATCAAAAGTGCATTCCAGATAATTGTTGCACGACAGTGAAAGCCATATATCAGAAGTGATATTCCATGCTTGAAAGCACCTCTTCTTTTTATTTTACTGTTAGTAAATGTCATAAATTTGCTTACGCACCTCCTAGGGCTTCGTGGCAAATCACGAGCCAACCCGTAGAGAGTATCCGAGTCCAGAAATCCGCCACTACCATGTGGGATAGCTTTGGCATACTTGCAGTCTCCAACACTAGAGAACAGCAAATCAGACTGGTTCATAGCAAATGCATCCCCTAGACCAACAAGAATGTCATCGCGACCCATCATATGCAGCAAATCATAGATGACATCTATTGTTGCCGCATTTGCCCAGCCAGTTGGACTTACTAGTATTGCCTGGATGAAAGGAGAAAGAGGATAAAGGTGCACATCTGTAGGGCTGCTTTCTTCAAACATAATTTTACAAAACTATATTTCTCACTTTTATTTCATCTAAGTACAGAGTACAGGAACTGCAATTTATTCATGGCCAAACAGTTGTAGACTTTGGCCATGAATAAATGTCATAACAACAGAAGTGATTCTGTGAGAATGCTGTACAAAGGCCAATTTGTTGTAATTGCATTAAAGTTTCTCGAACGGCCATTAATGGAAGTACGATGCACCATGTATAACAATTTTAAAGCACAGCCACAGATAACTGATCGGCGGCTCGATAAAATAGAAGGAAATATATAGGTTGTGAAACCTGAAAGTGCAAGAAATATTACCTTAAGATTGATCACTTCCACAGGTACTTTGAGGAGGTAAAAAAGGGCTAGAAAATCTCCTGCACTCATATCCATGTCAAAGATAACATCTTTCCCAAGTTTCTGTCCCTCAAAATTTGGTTTGTAAAACACTTCTTTGTAGTTCGGAAATTGTTTTGTCAAATTGAACCTCGCGGTTAGTTGAGGGCGGTTTAGCACCTGCGACCATCAGGGATCAGTCACTATTGTCTCACAAGAGTAAATCCAACACACGATGCACCCACCCTGACCTCAGATTTCAATAAACAAACAGATTTCTGTGTGGAAGTAAAGGAAAACGTAGTTAAATCACTTACATCCAAGAAGCTTCTGAAAAATGCTCTGCCTAGAGAGTTTTTCTCGTCAGGATCATCTTTTGCTCTTGTAGCAAGAAGAACGCGCACTGCTTCACGTCCACTTGCTTCTGCCGTATAACCATCCTGATGTTATTGAGTTAGTATGCAGAAATGTGGCACGTAGAATTTTGAAAAATAGTTCGGTCTACCAAATGAATGAAAAATATAGCTCAGACAGAGCTTGTATTCAAGTAGCTTAGATTAAAAATTCAAAGCACAAGCTTATACTCAATTACTGATACTTTAGGTTGGGTATCAATGTGTTATCAGATGGTTCACCAAGCAGTCTATACCTTACATCTTCCTTTCCCATTCTTGATGAGACAAAATGGATCTCGAAGTCCAGTCTGAACGTGACCACTATGAACTCCATCTTTCCTTAAGTTGAACTTTGGAATTTTAAGGCCATCAAAGAAACCATTTGATCCATCAGATATCCCATATGGTTTATTTGAAGTAACGACAGTTATGTTCACGTACTCCATTTCAGCGAATTCATTTTCCCCTGGATGGCCGTGTAAGTTACTCATGATTGAAGTAGCTACACCAGATGCAAATGAGTCCCACATGAAATAACTCTGCATGACGAGAGAGATCACCATTTTAGCTCGACCCGAAAATGTATGTTTGCACATGTTCCTACAGTGCAATCTGAAAAATGATCTGACATACCGTATAGAAATTATCATCAAACCAAGTGTCACGAGCCATTTTTAAGGACTTGAAGCAGTATTGTGCCTCATAAGTATGCTGATTCTGCTCAAAGGCTTCGAAAAACAGTTCACTTATGGGGATGGTGTTTGTTGCATCCAAGGGTACAAGGGTAACTGGAATTCCAGAGTGTATCACCTGCAACAATCAGCGACAGATTCCAATTACAGCCAATCTTCTGTTAATTAAGACCCAAAAGGATATAATCAGGGCACTTCTAGATCATACTAACTCTGTGATACCTGGTATGCAGCAAAAGGATCACCAAAGAAATTGAACTCTGCATAAGGATTACTAGTATAGTCAGTGTACATATTGCCACGGTCGCCACACTGCCTAGGCTGGCAAGTTGAGTTGGCATTCTTGGGGCAGCAACCAGTTGGGTTACTTGACCTCACACCGCCACCCATGACGTATATATGCTCAACATTCTTCTTTAGATGCGGATTATTCATGAGAAAGATGGCAAAATTTGTATGCGCTCCAATGACAAATACTGTGATGGGGCCGGCAGATACTTTGTCAATCAATACTTGCTGAGCAGTAGGCTGCCGAAGAGGAGAATATCTCCTGCTTCCCTGATGTCATCATACATGATGGAAAAAGAATAGTTTAGTTTCAGGCTCACCACTGAAACTACCAGATCTGTTTACTCTTCAACAATTGGAAACAAAACTATAACCAATTGATTTTACATCAAATTTTACATGAGACACTAGCAAACTCGATGGAGCATTTTCTAGCAAAGCCTGCTTTCTGAATTCTAAGATTGGCTGAACAAATATGAGCATACAATTGCATTTTGAGAAGCTTGTGTAGCTTGAGTAATACAAGGGAACATTGAAAACACATACAAACGAAGAGTGTGCAATAAAAATTAAACCATCCAGATGAATATAGTTTTCATCTAGAAATACAGTCGTCAACCCATTCCAGCTGCCACATTACAAAATTTGACAACTTCCGTATAATTGTTGGTTACCTTTCTACTATAGCTGAACCAGTGTATGGACTTCAGTGCCTTTCTCTTTAATATATACAGGAAGTTAACACTAATGACACACGCATGAGGCATAGCAACAAAATGGAAACGTTATTGATTGCTTGAAGGATCTGAGACCTGAATGATCTAATTATACTAAGGGGATCAAAGCAGAAGTAATACTTCAGGAAAATCAGCACTGGTCTAGGAAATCAAACTCTGTACAACACCCTGCCACAAATTGAATTAGAATGACCGAACGGTTCAAACCTGTGGGAGGAAGCTTTTTCGGAAGCCAAAGTTTGCATCGATATCTAATCTTCCTCCAAGGCCTACAGGTATCGCTTGCCTATATCGACAATATCCTGCTGTACCGATGCCCTGTGGAAGTGCATTGCCTAATCAGATACTGGTTGGGGGAAAAAAATTTGAGTCATTCGAATGAAAATCATAACGAAACAAAACCAGGTTAACTGCAAAACAAGATAGGCATGCTCTTCCCATAGCTGCAGAATTGTATGCAACTCAGAAACTCTTGTTCTTCACCTGTTCAATAATGGGGAGATATCCACCAACATTTGGTTGTATGGCACCATCTTCTAGTATTCCACCCTCACCTCCCACCCCAACAGGAATGTCGTCCCGCCCCATCATGTAAAGAATGTCGTAAACTTGATTCACGGCATGCCCGGCGTTGGTCCATGCATTTGCATTAATTGTTACTGCCTGCAGCAAGATTGTATTCTGGATCAAATTTTGTTCAGAATTCACATACAAAAGCCTGTTATTAGGCTCCTGCAGTTGACTTTAGTCCCTCCAAATTGGCATTTTTTCACATATCTAAACGTACATGGAAACCTATTCCCTATTGTGCAATTTAACATCAGATCTAACACTACCCAGCTCGAGCTTGGAGATCAACTCGTATCCACGCTATGCGTGAGGGCGGGTGCTAAAAATCCACGTCGACTATTGGCATCGAGTTTTTACCTCATGGGTTTCTTCCCTTTTTTAGCATGCGTGCTTTTGGCTTGGACATTAGGTTTTAACAGTATCTAGAAAAAGTATGTCGAAGTGATGAAAGAGGACAAATATATCACGCAGAGAGTATGAGAAGTCAAATTTTTTAATAGAAGCTTTTGAGAAGCCATACCACATTTTAATACAAAGCATCAAACAACTGAGGACTATATATAGTGTTTAAGCATAACTTGAGGTAAACAAAGTTCTTTGCAGACAATGGTATTTTAATCTATGGTGCTTCAAGATCATGACAAGTCAACTCAATGATTAACCATGACCTAACTGTTCATAATTAGGAACGTTTGACTCGGTCCGGAAGGGCCACGTCTAAATATGGCACACCCAACATCCATCAAATGGCGAGTTGACTCAACAAGGATCTGCCACAGAACTCACTCGATATATAGCTAAAAAATACTAGCTCACTAGCTAGCATTTTGTGTGAACATGCATAAAACTCGTTCCAGATACTGAATTGACTCAATAACATCGTGGGATTTGCCTCAAAACTCGCTCCAGACAACTGAAAAATAGCTCATCAGCATTTTATGTGAACATAAACAAAACCAAAACGTCCAACTCCAAGATGGACTTCATCACCAAGCATATGCATTAAAGGAAATTAAACAAAAGAAGTGCAAACCAATGGACGCTACACATAAAGCAATATATAGGAGTGAGCCATTAAAGTATATATAAACTGCCATGAATGCAGAGATAACTCAGCGCTAGATATTGATCGATCCACTTTCGTTTCTGTGCAAATACTATGTTTTTGTATGCATGTACAGAAGCGGACCTGCAAATCGAACTGGGAACGGTCGAGCTTCAAGAGGTACAAGAGAGCGAAGAAATCGTCGGTGTCAACGTCGGTGTCCAGGAGAATCCGGTGAGGCCTTTGCCGACCCATTACAGCTCCAACTACAGTAACCACAACAACTGCCATACAGATGCATCTCTGCAACAACATTTTCAGCGGTTTGATCAAGGTGTGAAAGCAACCTAAGAAGCCTTAGTCTGGTTCCTGCGAAGGTAGAGAAGATCAAGAGGAGAAAACTTGCGTAACGACAGACCCAAAAACTTGGTAAACTGATCACATATATGTTTTGCTTACATGTTTGTGGAAACTTGATTACATTTGAAGCGCAACTGTGTGGTTGAGGTGGGGTGGGGTCTATCTAGTTAGTGTCTATGAAGAACAGTCAAAGGACCACGTGAAGGAGTCTCGACGACTGCCGGAGGCAATACGAAGATGTGATTGTCTTCAACAGAGGAGTGAGAGAGAGAGAGAGAGTGATTTCGTGCCGGGCAAACTGGATTGTCTTCACCCAAATTCCAAGAGTTATGGCACTTATTTCTTTATGGAAGTGTCTTTTCTGTCGTCCGTCCCGCTGACGTAACTTACGACTCTCCGTATGACAATAATTATTTATTATTAAATATTTTTAGTGACTTTTATTTAGTAACGTTAAAGAAGTACCATTAATTGTCACTGAAAGTGTTAGTTGAAAAGTCTCTAAAAGGTTATAGGCCGTATACTAATTGTTGGTATGCAAAAGGTTGTAGGCCGTATACTACTTTGGTTCTAACAACACGGGTAACAGCAGAAAAATATTCTTTCTTCAATCCATTTGTATATTTCCTTGTTACTCTCTATTTTATACAGTTTTGACGCAACCAGGGTTGAAGACCATAATCAAGGTAAATAACCGTTAATAACATCTCTCTAGAAAACTTCAGCGACAAATTAAACATTAGTAGCATTGTTCTCTTATTCCAACTTTAACATCTCTCTAGATAACTTCGGCGACATACGTTATTAATGTTTACACTTCTTCTCTTATTCCAACTTTATTACATTAAGCTCAGACCACTCCACATTGGAAGACAACTGGTTGTTAAAAATTGGAACTTGGTTGACGTTTTCTACCATATTCTAAAGAGCTACGCTCTTATTCCAACTTTATTACATTAAGCTCAGACCAATCCACATTATAAGACAACAGGTTGTTAAAAATTGAAACTTGGTTGGAATTTTCTACCATATTCTAAAGAGCTACGCATTGAATTTCACAAAGAAAGAAGAGTTAATTGCATAAAATACCCTTGTGATTTGGACTTATTGCAAGAGGACTCCTTTAATTGCAAAAATTGCAAAGAGACACATGAAGATGCTAAAGTGTTGAATCAGATGATTCTCGTAACATAGTGATGGAAATGTCTAAATTGCCCATGTATATAAACCATAATCTAGGGTTTTTTTGTTTATACGGTGGCCTGTTTTTCCTTCTCTGCCACCGGTCATTCTGTCGGTCTGCCGACACTCCGACCCTCGCTGGTGACCAGCGTTCCCTCGCTTTACCCATGTTCTCCGCCTTCCTCTTTCCCCTTCCGCCCCATCCCCTTCCTGTTGCCTCACCTGCTTGCTCGCGTCGGCCCTAATCAGAGCTTGGCCTTGTGGCGATGAATGGCAAGCTGGTTATGACAGGAGGGCTTAGATCGCGGTGGTTGGACAAGGCTATGGCGACTGCCCAAGTGCCTGGGACTGATGGAAGGGCTCGCGACGGTGCAGGTGGCTGGGGCTGATGGCGGTGTTGGCGGCGGTGCAAGTGATTCTAGTGATGACGAGTCTAGCAATGTCAAGTTCACAGTGGGTGGCGGTAGCGCACTTGGCTTGGGTTGATGAAGGGCTAGCACAACAGCACAAGGTCATGGTTGGTGGTCGGGGCTGGGTGGTGGCAGAAATTGGGGATGATAGTGGTGGATGGGGCTTTGTGGTGGCATAAATTGCGACTTGGGTTTTGGTTGAGGGTGGTGGCTAGAGTTTTGATTGGCGAGGCTGGCGGCTAGGGTTAGGGTTTGGATGGATTGGAGAAGAAATTGGGACTTGAGTGAGAGAGAAAAAAGAAATAGATGGTATTTTAGTCTTTTTAATGTATAAAGATCTACCAAACGCACTTTTTAAGAAAGTGAAGATCATGCTCCATCAACTTGGACGTTTTCTTCAACGATTGTAACAAAATTGGCACCACAAGTTTCTCTTTGCAATTCTTGTAATTACAGGGGCCTTTTTACAATAAGTCCAAACCATAAGGATATTTTATGCAATCTACCCAAGAAAGATATACTAAACCCCATGTGCATGTGGTCGTGGCCTAGAATTCAAGAGATGGAACCACTAGGAAACAAGTAGTGCATAGGCATAAATTGTGGCCCCAATTTGCTCAATTAAATGACTTTATGTCTCCAGCAGGAGTGAAGGTAAAAAAATGTCATTTCAGACTGTTGAATATTCTTTTGTCCAGCAATGAAAGTAGGTGGCTCGCGAATAAGTTTGCAATGGATTACTATATATTTATGTGGAACTATTTATCTTTTCATGAAGTAGAACACTTGTTAATTATATTTTTTGTTTTTTGGAGAACACTGGGGTCGAGTCGCTCGTGGTCCTCTGTCTCCTCATCCCAAGTAATGTGACTTTTACGGTGTTCAAAGTTGTGACCTTACACAGGAAAATTATATGCTCTTATGATAACTTGGGTAATCTAAGTTAAACTTCTTAAGCATGATAATAATGTTGAGCTTATAACTAGCACCAACATTAGTAAATAGTTGCACCACCCCAGTTTGACCGGAATAACTATTTTTGCACCAATGCTAGCTTTCAGGTCATACTCCTTAATTCTGGTGTTCGGTTATTCCGTCTGATGCCTCAGTCAGAGTAGAGAGACTGACAATGGATCGCTCCCGCCCGCGAAACAAATGTATGCGATGTGTTGGTGTTTTTAGCGAGTTCAAGGGTCAAACTCTTATTTTTTTACTCTCCATTTGTTACAAAAAGTAGATACTCAATACTCCAATGTTATCATTGCTCGACGACTTCAACCATTCAATAGCTCGGGACTAAGAAGTTTGACTAAGGAGTCTGATGCGACATAAGGACTAAATATCGATGTCAATCGCCGATAGTCACCGAATACTTTTCTTTGGCAAGAAAAGAAAAGAATCATCTGGGTACCTTCGTTTAAAGAAAAGTCATTATTGCTTGGACTGGAACTTTTCAAGATCTCACTTCCCAGCCATGGAATGAGTGTTAGCCTTTTCCAAATGGAGATTGAACGGTGGAGGATCAAGAGTGAAATGCTTAAGCACAGTGGATAAGCCTAATGGAAGTAGACTAGAGGGGGATAAAGGGCAAAGTCATAACATAAGCAGGATTAATAAATAAACAAAAAGTTTCCCAAACATCTAGAAGTTTAAGTTGGGCACAACAGAAAGGTGCTTTGCTTTATACTATTCCAAACAAATTGCAAAATGCTAGTCAAGAATCTAGCCTTTTTCTTCGTTAATTAAGGGCTAATTGGAAGCGATTACGGGGATTCTCGCAATGCTGTTCGTCGATTGACGATTCCTTTTTTTTTATTTGTCGCTATTACTTCTTTCTCGGAATATAATAGTGTGAATTAGTTCATTTGCACGAGTGCAGCATATACCCTCTCAATCTATTGAAGTATTTCTATCTAAACTGGAAAAAGATAGATCTGGTTGGGAATTACGTATATAAGTTATCAATGTTGGGCACAAGATTGACGTTGTCGGTCATGTGGTGTTTTGTTTCCTATAGTTTTATTTTATCTACTTATGCTGGGTGAGGTTGTCATCATCCGCTTTCTTCTTTTGTTGCTGATCTACTCTAGCGGATGGGGTTGTCTTCAGCGGTGTTATGTTCTTGTATCTTTATCTCTCCTTTCTTGGTATATATTTCTATTTCTAATAAAAAAAATTCAGTATAAGAAAATTGTCGATGTAACGGTGATAAATGTAAAGTGATGTAACAGACGTGTAAAGTATATTGAGGTAGAAAGAACAAACTGCACCACGTAACAATTATCATCGTTTCCACACTCGATGCGACGTCTTCCTCTCCATGTGTGGAATGTGCGCGAAAATGGAACCTATCATCAGTTTGACTATTAATCACAACAGACTTTTCAACTTTTCGTGAATAATTTCCGAGAAAGAGAAACCTTTGTGAAAACTTGTTTACATGTAAAGAAACTCATCCAGCGTACCATTTTTTTTCTCTCGCTAAAGGTCAAATCCATGAGAACTGGCTAAAATCTTGAATCTTTTTTGTAAGTTTGTTACCAGGTTGTGTGGCTGTGCGCACGTGAATCTTGCTTATGGCGCGAGTTTTTTTTTCTAAATAATACTGTTTTAAAACTTAAATAATAATCTAAGCTTATTTCGCTGAAAATCGCGGTTTGAAATCACAATTTTAAAGTAGAATCGCAGTTTAGGACTAAAAGTCACGTTTTAATTTCATTTTTTTTTCTTCATTTTCTGCGTAATTTAAAATGGAAAACATATATATATATATACTAAAAACTTGGTTTCAAAACGCGATTTTTAAAAGTGTAGTATGCGGGTAAATAAGTTTTAAAATGTAGTAGATTTGTAATTAAGTTTTAAAACAGTCTTACATAGGGAAAAAAACTCTTCGTATGTAATATGTATCAAATAACGTCAAGTGTTTAAAGGACAATGATCCTTTACTATAAGGTCAAGTATTTTTAAGAGGCAAGGATCTTTTGTTGAATAGCATTTGTACCGTAAGAGTTTCAGTTATAAAAGATTGCCATTAAATTTTTCATTCGTTATTGCTAAATTTATAGTAATAACCTATTGTTGCTATAATTTGATATTTTTCTAACGATACTTTTAGTATACAATCAAAGTCTTACTTCGAGATGAATTCATTATTAAACTCGAGGATAATGAAGATGTTCAATGAGTTCGTTAAAGGGTAGGGCAGACGGCGCTGATGTGGTTAACGTAAGAATCTTACTGATAACTGCTAAATGGCTATTGATACTTTATGTACAATCACTTTATGCACGTAATTTGTACAATGTACAACAATTCTGTAAAGCATTACACGAGTGCCAATACCCTAACTTTGAAGATAGATGCTCTAAGATATTTTTGAGAAATAAAAACGGCAAAGTTTTCTAAGAAACCCTCTTTTATAGACTAGAACTTTTATAAGCAATATATATATAGGGCTGATAGTATGAAAAAGTAATTCAAAAGCAAACTAAAATTCACCGGATATAAGAAGCAAACAAGTCGGTGCAAAAGCTTGATATTATCCTCTTAATATAACTAGTAGTGTAGACTTAAGAAGGAATCATATCGTTGCTTTCTGTTACGGCATTATGCCTAATGAAAAAAAAATCACCTTTGGATGGGGAATCAAAGAGCTCTCATCCAGGGTGTCTGAGATCATATTGTAATGGTCACAGCGTCAGCTAGGGGTGAACACAGTTCTGTTTGAGGGTCAGATCGCAAACCGAATCATGATCCTTCGATTTGAAAAATCTAGAACCAAACCGAACCAAACACCCTCAGTTTTGACGATTCAATTTAAACAGTGTGATTTGGTCGGTTTGAATAGGTTTGTACCCACTTAAAAAAGTTATCCCCTTTCACACCTACTAGTGGATCTAATTACTATTATGTAAAATTAAAGTCATATTCTCTCTAAGTTGTATATATTTTGTTGCATTCAATGCCTAAGTGCTCGGGTTAAGATAAGATATACATATATTCCCAACATGTATTACAAGAAAAACTCAATTATGCATTTGTCATTGATGTACGAGAAAGAATTAGTAAATATACAATAATTGATCACTATACATTTGTGTTATAACTGTTCTCATTATGTTATATTCTTCGAACTTTCAAGATTTTGTATCTTTGAATTTGCTTACTACCATATATTTGAAATTTATTAATACGAATGTCACTAAAGTAGATTATTATATCATAAGTCGGTTCGGTTCAGTTTGTGATCGGTTTAAAAAAAAGTTGACTATGAACCAAACCGAATTGAGGTCGGTTTGAGAAATGTGAAACCAAATCGTTAAGATCTTTGGACAGTTCGGATTGAACTGGTTCAGATTGATCGGTTCGACTAGATTTCAACAGTTTTGCTCACCCCTAACTCCTTTGATGGCCTCTAAAAGTCGAACCAAACAAACTCTTAGAATATAACACTTGCACCCACTTTGACTTGAGTCCTGCAAAATTCATGGGACTGACTTCAAAACTTGTAACTTAATTCATGAGTGTTATTCTATCATTTATCGAAAAACACAAAAAGTTCTCGTATTACCTTGAGGAGGTTTGATTTCCTTTCTTTTAACATTCTCATTCTTTCTCCTAATTTTGGAAAAAAGGAAAACGTCTATCAGCACCGAAAAAAACGGTGCTGCAATGAGAAAACACCTCACCAAAATTTATGAAAATTTCAAGTTCTCCATAAATGATCCATCTATATATGTTGTATCAAGAGAGAGACACTTGAGCATTTGGGTGTCCCACATTGATCACATGTCTCGTGAAAAGTCGCTATATAGCAGCTTCATCAATGATAAAACTAGAGCAAGCGTCCTTTAGTCTAGAAAAATTCTTCAAAATCAAGGTGGACAAATGCCAATTATAGTAAACTTAAATCACCAATTTCTCAAAAGAAGTGGGTAGTTTACACTACCGAAAATCAAAATTTCCAAAATCAAGGTGTGCAATTGCCCGGGGATTGCAAATTAACTTAGCAATGGTCTCTGAAATGTGCATGTGTGCGTGAGAGCCAGGGGCACTTGAACACTCTTAGTTTCAACTTGACTGGAAATATATATATATGTAGGAATGCCAACTCTCGATCAAAACTCAAAATACGGTAAATCCAAGACTCCTCTTCTTCAAAAATAAAAGCTATCTTTTCATCCATTCGCTGCAATTTGAGGATTTTAGAACCAGAAATAGAAATTCAACTGGAAAAGGAACTGGCGCAACAAAGTGAAATAGATGAATCTTCATCCAAAATGGTTGGGCTCAGTCAAGTTTCAGATTAACACTGAACTTGTGTTTCTGCAAATCCCAAAACATTCAAAGGCTAGTAGCTGGGAAACATAAGCCAAGAACATGCTAACACGAACTAAACCTGAAACAATATTCCCAGCAATATGCCAATACATTCAGGAATCGTGGCGTGAATCTCGCATTAAGCCCTCTATGGGTAGGACAAGTAACCAGTCTTATATTCAAGAATGTGAAAGCCTAGTTTCTAGCCAAGTCCAACGGTACATTTATTAGGAAAAGTGGCCCCTCAATTTCACCATTCTTTGTTCTGAACATTCCATTCTCGCTTAGACAAGCAGGAGAACCTGCTTCATGAAACAAATTTCCTAATGTTTAACCAAGTGCTGCAACATCGACAACAACTGTATAAGTTATCAAGCATATATGCCTACAGAAAATGTTACGTTTACTTTCATGAAGTAGAACGCTTTTGCAGCTACATATCGCATTTAAATATGTTTTCTAGTAAAGATGCAGTGAATACAAATCTATTCTGATTGACATCTTATTAATACAATTAAATCCATCCAAATGAAATGAAGGACTTTAAATTACCTAGAATTGAATTTGAAACTGCAAAAATGCCATTAGTGGTCATCAACTGCACCGCCTTTCTGCTCCAAGAGGAAAGCGGTATATCAGCCTGCGTCATTCTTCATTATATATGTCATACCTTATGGATTATAACACTAATCTAACATCAAGCACTCTAAACCACCAATATCCTTAAACAAAAAGAAGTGTTTCAAAAGAGAAAAAAAATATTACAAGACATTGTTGAATTCCGACACTAAACTGGCAAAAATGATTTAATTCGGTACGACAAATCACCATTTCTGTAGATTTAAACCAGTATCTTACTTAGAACAAAATTCGAATGCAAAACTAGCCTAAACAAGATTCGATCCGGTATTAACACATGAGACTGTCATATATAGTAGAACACGAATAACAAGACACAGTTAAATTTAAATACTAAACTACACTTTCCGCTTATACTTAAATCTATTAAACGAGCAAAAGTGCGCCAATAGGGGGCCGCAACCATGTAGACGAAGGGTAGAAAACTAAACACTTATCAGCTATACAAGAAATCAACTCCCCCCAAAAAAGCCAGAATTGTTAGGAGAACCTGTACACTCATGTGCAGTCCATAAAAGCAAAGTGCACAGACATCAGAACCAAGGACTTGAACTTAGCTAAAGGAAGCTTGACCGCCACAAAAAGCCCAACTGTTCAGTTCCTTCCATAACAAACCTGCAAAGGTGTCACATGCCAAAGCTTCAACTTCTTCCATTTCCTCTTATGAAGCAACGAACATTGCAGCAGCTCCACCACAGATTTAGGCACAATCCAAGAACTCTAAACAGTGACAAAATGAAGTTCGAGACTGTCCTAGCGAACGAGCAACGTAATAGCAGGTGATCAAAAGTTTCCCCGTCGATTCTATTGCATATCCTGGAAGGAATGAGAGTCCCTAAAGATAGCATGGAATAGAAAAACTTCACTGAGAAGAGCCCCAAATGATGCCCATCTCATGACACTATCCGAATTAAATTCATTGCAACTGACTGAATAAAGTCTTCCCCAAAATCTGCCACGAATCTAATTCCCAGTCCTGAAAATTGCTTCTAAACACAGGATTCCATGAAATACCACCATTCTTCTATACAGCAATGCTAAAAGGTTCACAGAATGCCTCGCCAAGCTCCTCTACCCCTAACCAGACATCCTGCCAAAAACACACCCGCATACCATTGCCCAAGATGATTATAAGATGATTGTGGAATGAACTCCAGCCTTTTCACATACCTATCCAGAAACTTACTCCACAAGTTTCCCGTATCTCCTTTGGCCACCAAATACCGACCCCTGAACCAAATTTACAGAACCCTTTCTTCAACAAGGTATCTCCATAATCATTTCCCAAGTAACACTGACTTGAACAAAGGTACCTTTTTAATGCCCAAAGCACCTTGCCACAGACCATATTCTACACTTGACAAGATGAAACTTTTGTTCTCCCCCTCCCCCCCCCCCCACAACAAAAGAGAAACTCTCTCCAACTTCTCTAGTCTTTCAGCAATAGAAGGTGGAATGACAAGTAATGACATGATGTAAGCCGGAAAACTAGAAAGGGCACTTCTGATCAGTCAAGTCTCCCATTTAAACTCGATTCAACCACAATACAACACATAGAATGATCTCATTACAGCAAAAACTACATCAACCGGATTCGGATTTGTGAAATTCATAACATATAATAAATCACTCAGCATTTCTGTTAACTTCTACCAGTACCACAATCATAATTCGAACATGAATAACAAGATACGATTCAATTAAAGCGCCCAAATTACGTTCGGTTCGGTACAACACATCGCGTGCAAAACGATTTCATTATTAAGAACAGAGCTTTATCAACCAGATCTCCAAATTTTATACGTAACAAAGTATAAAAATTCGCAAAAACCTTAAAGGAGTAGCAACTTGCGGGCCACCGCGGCCGCCTTCCGGCCGTCGCCGAGTCCCGAGTGGGACTCGTCGTGGAACCAGCCGACTGATTTCTGAGCCTCGTAAACGATCTGCGAAATGCCTGTAACCAAAGCAGGGGCACAAAATCGTCGCTATTGGACCGACAAATTGCCGCTAAAAGTAGACAATTTTAAGAAGTAATTGGTGTTTGCTTTTACCTCCTCGAACGGTTTGTTTGTTTTGGCGGATGTCGTGGATAGTGGCGGAGATCTTCCAGTAGAGGGGCCGGCCGGCGTAAAAGACGAGTAGTATTGCAATTATGGCCAGAACTATGCGGAACGTAACCCTAGCTGTCGGTGACGCCATTGATTTCGAAGCTCTGTGTGAGCTCTAAGCAGACAATAAAAGAGGAAGACAGAGAAGCATATGATGTGAAAATATGGAAACCTTGTCTTTAAAGATCGTTCTTGTCTTATTGTAACTTGACATTAACGTTCCAAATTCTTAGTCCAATTTTATCGGTACCGTGAGATTAGACTTTTTTTTCCCGATTTTTGCAAGTTTAAACTTCTTCCTAATTAGAATGGTTAGATTCGCTCGTTACAAAATAGTCGTATAAGTGCTCAACCCCACTTAGACTTGTCGATCGAGGTGATGCTTACTCTCCAGTTGATAGCTCTAACTTGTCTAGATTGAGATTGACTGGCGATGTAATGATTGTTTTGCTATTGTTTTTTTTATAAGCTACTTTGTATCAGGACGCTTGTGGAGATTTGTATATATACTCTCTTTTGTTATCAATGGAGTTCTTATACTTGACTCAAAAAAAAATAAACGTTCCAAATTTAGATAGACTCTTAAGTGCTCGAAGTTTATCCTACAAACTAACGAAAAAAGTGTATTTCCTTTTTTTTTGGTTTTTATGGTACTAGATAATTAAATACCTACGTATATGAATCTCGATTCACGATTAGCGATGACAAGTTCTCTAAATTATCCATACATCCATGACCATCCACGCTCGCTACACTAATTCGAAACCTCCATGTGACACTCTATGCATGTGGCAAATTAAAGATGCAAGAAGTTTGGATATCCTAGGATCTCGAGATATTATTAGTTCTCACTTGACCTGTGATCGGAGCTCCCCAATTGTTCATTTTAGATTTATAAGTATTCCTAAAGAAAGACTTTATTGACAAATTAAACGTTTTTAGGGTCACTTTTTTAAGTTCATTGCAAAGTGATACAGATTAAAAATAAACTTACCACTATACCCCTACGAGTTTCATAGAAAAGTGCATAGTCCTCTTTATTGGTTCCATCCCACAAAAATTGATCATATATATATATATATATATATATATTTTGATCGTTCCAAAAAAATTGCTCACTTTTTAAATTAAGAAATATTATGTAAGTATTTTTACATATTTATCCTTTTTTTATTCTATTTCTTTTTCCACATTTAACTCTCCACAAACTCATTTTCTTTCTCCTGACCCACTCTTTTACAACTTTTTATTTTATATCTCTCTCCACACTTAACATTCTGCTAACTCATTTTCTCTTTCCTTACTCACTTTCTTCCCCTCCTCTCTCTAAAGGATAACATGAAAAACACACAATATAAAATTCAAAATTTTAATCTGCATACAAAATAAAAATAAAGAATTTATGTGGAACCGAGGAAATAACATTTTGTTAACTATATCGAGGACTTTTGTCAAAGCACCGTCAAAGTCTTGAACTTAAATGAATAAAATTGTCCTAGCTCAAAACTTACTCGTAACTATGTTCATGAAAATCCCAAAATATAATTCATATACAAACAGCTTCTCTTTATACGCCCGTGGCGAGTCCCTCATCCAGCTCATACTCCTTTTTTCTTTTTCTTTTTGATACTAGTAAGAACAAGTCATTCATTAAAAGGAGTTACATGAGCCGTCTCGACTGTTTTATAGTACTAACAAGCTACATAAAACAAAGGTACAACGAAAGCTCAGCGCTCGTGCCCTTCTTGAATTCTGAAGTGGGTGGCTGTTTCATCTAGATCTGCTAATGGAGGTGGTGATGGAGATGCAGATGCTGGAGGTTAATCGGCACTACCTGCTCAGATTTGCCGTTGAATAACAGAGGAACACTGAAGCAGATGAGGCATGTTTATATTGTCCAGGTAAGGGTAGTTTTGCCAGCCTCAATTCAGAGGTTCGTTTCGTTGGTTCTTTGGCAAAAGCCGCTATTGCTTTCACATTAAGCCTGTCAAAATCCCTCGCATTTAGGAAAGAACAGAACCTCCAAGCCTGATTGCACGCAAGCAAGAGTAGTCTTCATGCAGATATAGAAAAAGGTACAGTACATTCAAAATTAACTCGCTATTGAAAGGCGAGTTGCTGATATACTTTCGAAGAACAACTATGAAGCATCAAATGTACTGGTCAACATATGAAAAGCATCTCATAGATGTTCTCTCCTCCATCTTCTTCTCCGCTTCGCTGGAACTGGTTCTTCATTACCACCAGGAAATTCCCAGTGGGCAATTACACCATCAAATGAAGAACTGACCAGTGCAGGGTAGAAAGGGTGCCAACTAAGATCTCTTACAGCATCCATATGGAAATCAAGTTTCGCCACCCGAGCACCAGTCACCTACAAAAGAAAGACGAAGCTGCTGGTGATCGCAAGCACCATTTATGGTATCTGTCATAGGTTTAGTCCTATTTTTTTTACTGTTTACAGCCTAACCCTCATATGATGCGAAGGCTCTGCTCTCAAACATGGTGCTACATTCAGACTGGGATAAGTTCTTAATTTGCACACTAAGCTCTTTCGTTTAGCTCATGAAGGCAACATGGAGTTACATTCAGAACCTGCGTGGTCGAATAGCTACATTGATAGGGCAAACTGGACCATAACCCCCAAACCTGAGTGGGCTCTCTGCTTTCTCCCTCCCAAAAATTATACCATTGATGGCGGTGATGTCATGATCGGTGATTATAAAATCAGGAGAGGAGGAAATCAAAAATTTATTGCGACTTATTGTTCATTGTCATTATTGTTAGTATGCAGTACTTAAGAGACTAGGTGTACATGATACTCCTCAGTATCTAAAAACTTTCTTGGCCTAGGTTTTGTATTTTCAAAGCTACTTTTGTGAATTCTAAACAGCTCTGGTCAAGTTTCATGGCTTTTGTATATTGTTACTTTACGAGGTGAGGTTATTTAGAATATAATAATTCTGGTGATCCATAAACCTTAAACTGACAATTTGGCCTTGTGAAATGGTACGAAATTAGACAAAGCCTGATAAAATCTGGAACAGGATTGATACAGGTGGGGCCAACTCATATAGACTTCGTCGACTTGGGTGGGGCTTTAAACAACTTCAGCAGCCGGGGTTTTGACATAGGTGACCCCCTATCATTTTTTTACCGCACATTCTGATCCAACCACGAAAAGTATGCACTAGTACATGGTACAACCAGTCAACTAAACAGATTCTTGTCCTAGCTCGTTTTGACAACACTGGCCAGGAGTTCAATGGAGTTCAATACATAAACAAAGCAGAACACTGTCCTTCTAGAGTTACTAATTCGGCAACAAGTACCAAAAGAATGTAACAATAAAATCATATTTTGGTGCACAAAATTCTGAATACATACCAGATCGTATATATAAACGAAAGAATCAGCAGATCCCGTGTAGATGTACTTTTGGCCCGTGCTGCAAAAAGTAAAATATTATTCAAAACTTCATTTCTGAACTAGGTACCTATGGAAACAGATTATTGATTAGATCAAGCAATATACCATGAAATGTGGATCAATTGATTCATGCCAAGGGATAAGAACAAGATTCACAGAGCATATGTAGGAAAAACATATCAAATGTAGAAAAAAATTGCAATTAGACAGTTGTTCAAAGTAATACAGGTACTAAGCTCAACTAGTGTTGGTGCACGTGACCTCTACTATGGCTTCAAGATGTAAGGCGAAGTGTAAGCTTAAGCAGTAAAACTTGAGCTTGAGGACTTAAATACGGCTCAGGTACTTTCTTACACGACGACATAGATATATATATCAGTCGGTTATGTTCGTTACCTTACTAGACTAGAGGTACAAACTTGAAAGAAGCGACAGATATAGCTTCAACAATTGACACAAACAACACTGTGAATGATATGATGGCAGATTGCACTAAACTAAGAAAAAATTACTTTATTACCTGTATGTTGGGGAGAAATAACATCGTATGAGAGTGCGCAAGACTGAATGACCTTTGTATGTAGCCAATGACTGATCTTGTGGATGTCTCATATTTCTTGCATGAGCAGGGTATTTCATCCATCTGTAGTCCCATTCCTCATTTATATGAACCGAATTACTGAAAAGGCAACATATATAATAAAAGCAATATTGGACTATAAACTACTGGGCTTAATAAGAGGTGGTACATTCATAAGTAATTAAGCATGGAACAATGCACAAGGCCCAGCCATGATAGGATCACAGGAGAGAGATTTATGTAGCCCTCTGCCCTCTCACATTCCAGCCATGGACAGTCTTCTCATGTACCTACTTGTTGATGGGCAAAAGACACAGAAACCATCTTGCCATACCGTCAACTATCCACCATGCTATAATGAAATTGCAAAGATGGATACTTGTTCTAGGGCTAGAATCTACAAACCAATTGTGAAAAGAAGCAAAGATGGATACAAAAACCAAAACAAACATACCAAGTGATTGTGGAAGACATTTTCCGAATGTCCCAAAGTTTGATGGCCTGATCTTTTCCATTTGAGATAAAATAACGCCCATCTCCACGACTGTCAATAAATGTAATGCCTTCTATATGCCCCATCAAGACTCCAGATGCTTGTCCTTTTGTACCAAAGCAACGCCTGTCCCACACCTTGAGGAACAAGTTAGTTAGAATGGGAAAAATTCTCAACTAAAAAGACATATCACAAATCTACTTTAAAGTTTGAGGAAACTCCCACCATAGCCTGAACTATTAGCTTTTAGCCAAGATAGTCCCTCAACTAATTTTTAGCAAAAACAGCCCCAAAACTTTGAACCGCACCTTTGTCCTATTACTTAATAATGTCAGATTTCTCACATTAGTGGGTCCCACCAAATGGGTAAAGCAATCAATATACACTTGCAAGTATCCTCTCTTTCCTTCCCCATCCCCCAACTCCTCCTCAACCTATCGCCAGCATCGAGCTCGCCATGTCTCTCTCTTCCTATCTTCATTTCCCATCTCACGGAAAAAGGAAGTCAACAACCCCCAACGTACCCATCAGAAGGGGGGTGGACCTTCCACCACCACCACCACCACTTTCATCAGATCCTTAAACCTACATCGATCTCCCTTCCTTCATCATTATAATCATTATATTATCATCTATGAATCCGCCATTAATGCTGTTTGACACCAAATGCATCACCCCCCCCCGTCTCTTACCCATAGCCAGTTTTTTCTTTCTTGGTCAATGTCATTTTTGCCAAAACTGACGATTGTGTTTGTTTCATGTATACCTAAAGTCAAGCCCTATCGTAGTAGCTAAATTTGAATATCTAAAGCGTAGGCATCACGGCGGTAGCTACAATTGATTGATTATCCCTACACATCTCAAACTGATAACCGCTGCGACGGATGTGGGGTTCAAATGCTTCATTTGTGGACTTTTTAGATAAGAATGTGAGAAAGTATAATCTTATAATGCAGGTCACTAGAGGTATCGTTGTAATCATCTTGCTGGGTCCAATTACTGGGTTTCCCATTTCGGTTTGAAATGGGAATTTTATTTGCCTTCTTCATCCTCTCTGAGCGAAATACATTTCTCTTGTTCAAGCAGACTTCTAATTACATTCATGTAATGCTGTAATCCTCATGCCGACCACAATTTGGCTTCTTTAATCCCTGTGTTCTCATTTTGCTATTAGAAATTGGGGAAGTTCACTTTAGACCCGGTTAGTCTAAGCCAGTGCTGGTGAGAGGTGGGCAGAGTTTTGGTTTCTGGAGGAGTTGTAGTTGGATGGGAGTGTTGGAGAAAGAGGTGGATGGGGGTGGTAATCGCAGAGGATAGAAACCTATGAAATAAAGGAGAATAAAAGAAGCGTCCTGGAAATATAATGGCCATTTCTCCCCTAGCATAGGTCCCACTAACCTGAGAAAACTAACGGAGTTTGGCAAAAGGATGAAAACGGCTGATGCTTTAAAGTTTAAGGACTTTGCGTGAGAAAATTTTAGTTGAGAAACTACTCCGGCTAAAGGCTTAATGTACCGGGACCATGATGGCATTTTCCTCTTACAGTCTTGTTTTGCTAAACTCTGGTTTTAGTGATGGGGCCTAGTCTCTTCGGAAACCTTCTTTTGACTCTTGAGAGTGATAACTTTGGTAGGACTTACCTATGTGATTGTGTACATGGGTAGATCCACCAAACCTAACATAATACTTGTTATCATCTACTCTAAAAGTTTAAGTTGTAAGAGAATGGGACTAACATCGTTATCATGCTTAATACTCTCCCTAATGTGCAAGCCCATGATTGCTCGTGGATAGACAAATCAAGGTTGCACCACCACCAAGTGCACAAATAAACTGAGTGCAAATTGCATATAATAAAGGGGGCCCAAATACATAAGCTGGAAGAATCGAACCCAAGACTTTACCAAACTAGAGCTATGATACCATGTTAAGTTACCATATGCTCTAAAGCATAATTTTGTTAGAGAATGGGTCCTTCTAAGGACTGGCATTGCAATTGAGGATAAGATGAGGCATAATCTCTTAGGACGGCTTGGACATATTTGACTTAGGTGTTCCAACACCCTAGTTGTTGATAAGGAAGAAAAGCAAGGGGTGGTTCAAAATACGTGGATGGTAAAATTTTAGCTGGTTTTAATTAGAGCATTGGCATACTTATAACATACTAAGAGCATATACAGCATCTCAAACCTCCGAAACTAAGGTGCTTACACGGTTTTGAGTCTTTTGACTTTTGATGAGATTGCATCTTAAAAACTGAATGGTCCATTTTTGTATATCCATCAGCGCATTGAGACACCAGGTAAGAGTACCACTCTCTCAGTCTTACAAATCTAGGTTATCCGAATGCTAGTTTGACAGTAATCTCCATCTACCATACTACCATACGTAATAACCTACAAATCTAGGTGTCTCCAAACTTGCAAGACGTAACAAAAGATTTAAGGAAACAAATAGGTAGGAATGAGGTGCAAAATTTTGATATGAAAAAAATAGGAATATAATTTACCTTACAGAGACGATCGTCACTACCAGAGTACATGATATGGCCAGTTTCATCAGCAAAGCATACGGTGTTAACATCAGACTGCAGCAGAAAAACAAATCAGATATTAAAAACATCTAAATACCTTGCCATAAGAGGTATTCCTGGGTCCAAAATTCTAAAACAAAAATCCATGAGAGAGACACTTGACCACAACTTTGTTACATACATGAGTGGCAATATAGAAATTAACCTAATTCCTACAGGCAAGATAGGTAGAGGTTGCAAAGGTAGGAAAAAGGAAAAGGATATGGTAACTTTGATGAACTGAACAAGCAATATCTAGCTTGTACCATTAAATTCCTTAAGATGAGGAAAACAAAGTGGGGTAGAATTTAGGAGAGCATTTAAACTTTCCTTCCTCTGCAAAGTTTGCATACAGCATACCATCTTACATAAGAACACCAAACTCTAAGAATCAGTGAGACCGCCTTAGATTGAAACAAGTGCAAGAACTAGAAACGCTTCACGTCCAGCTATTTAACAGGTACCATATCGACTCTGGGGGAATAGATTGAACCGCTTTCTAAAAGCCAGCATGATTCATAAAACATAATTGACGGTTTTAAACATCAAAGCTTGATTTGCTATGTCTTATTGCAAAATTAAAACCACTATACCTCATGCGCTTGAATACGAAGGGAAAGCTTATTTGTTGGGAGATCATAAACGTATATCGAATTGTCGCCACTTGCAGCTACAAGCTCCCGTCCATCAGTGGAAAACTTAACAGAAAATATCCCCCGAGTGTAGTCGTTATCATCATCATCACCAAGAGAAAAATCCAAGCCCTCGTGAATTTCCTGTATCACATGATCTTTAATTAAAATAAAACGATTTTCTGAACCAAGATAACTTCTCAGAATAAACTTTCAAAAATAGAAGCAAGCCTCTTTCTCTCCAGAAAATGTAACTCAAAGCAATCGAACGATGACATTTGGACACGTATATTTAGGCATGGAAGGATCAATGATGCCAAAGATGTCTAGGACCTAAGGAATGCTTCAAAATCAAACTCTAAGCAGATATGTTGCCGAAGGTCAAGCTCTCATTCTAACTTTGAGAATTTGATATCTTGGAAAGATTCATGCAGGTGAGAAAGACTTCTTATGGATCCGTATCTTAGTCAAAAAACTTTCGTACTTTGAATCTTATATGATGAATTATTAAGATGCATCCTTTTAAGTACGTCATGAAATGATTTATCAGATCCCGCATTGAAAGGAATCATAGAAGACCTAAGTGATTCAAAAAGGAACCAGGTGACTGGCGATTCAGATACAAATCATGTGATATTGAATCATGTCCTTGATAACTTAAAATATCATTTCATAATTACACCTTATCCCTCCACAATTACCTTCCCAAAGCCGTCATAGCGCTTTACCAATAATATGTACTGCTCTTTGCCTCTCTTCTCTCTTTTCTCTTGTAATACCACTTTACACGTAATATACATAGTTCGTTGTTTCTCTCTCATCGATTTTAAGGAGAATATTTCATTCATTGTTCCGTAAAAAGCGTTTTCCTGACGTTTGAGGCACAAGATATGCTGTAGTGACAAACTTCATTGATGACCGGAAAGCGTGTTAAAATCTACTCTCCTAATACTAGAGTCACTTACTCAGGGAGCCCACAAGTGTGTTGTGCACGCATGTGTCTGTGTGTGCCAGCGTTTGTGTGTGTGATTTTGTGTCTGTGTGGTGCACGCGCGCGTGTGTGTGTGTGAGAGAGAGAGAGAGAGAGACGCAACTCCTGGATAAGCGAAGACTATTTTCGAAATGGAACCTCATACTTTTTAGATTATACCACAATTTGCAAACTTCCCAACTATCATAGGTTTCAATGTTCAAAATCGTTGATTTTTCACAAACTAAAAACGGTATAAGATTCAAGAAGAGAATCCAATTGTACACTTCCGACATCATGCAAAACCATTATATTTCAAATATGGTGTTCTGAATGGAAGTGTACTACATTCTATAACTTGCTTTCAAAAAACCAATATAAGACCACTATATTGTTTTCCTGTAACTTGGTTCCGGATACTAAGTCGGTCAACTAAAGTCCAAAGAGACTCCCCTCTCAACTCCTGAAGATAATCAACTAATTTCCAAATCAATTAGAAAAAAAAGCATGAGAGTAGCATAAAGGAAACCATATATAAATTTGATCCAATAATTGAAATCTTAGCTTCCAAACAACATTATCAACTATGTTCCAATGTCACAAAAAAGAAAAACTGGAACTACAAATTCTTTTCCCCCCGAACTTGGTGATTTTTTTCTCTATCTTTTCGAATGCATACCGTGACATTAGCAATGGACTCGGTTTCAGCGGATCCAATATTAACGATATGGACAATTGGTGACATACTGGAGTAAACCTGCAAATGTTACATAAGAAAAGTGGATGACATCATTAGGATGCAACAGTACCAAATGATCATACAATCCACTAGAATTATATTATGCCAACAACAGAAGGAGAGGAAAAGGGACAAGAGAAGGGGGATAAGAATGACACAATTTTTATGTGCTTATGAAAAATAGCTGGAACAGATGCTATGTAATATTAGTGGGTTCTTTATAAGATTTGCCTCGGTCCATACGCAGCGTACCATGAAAACTGTACGTGCCGGGAGTATGTCATTATTCATAAGCTCTTATGCTACAACCTATTAGTCTATTACAGTTTTTTGTAAATTTCACCATGATACCTCCTGGAAAAGTGAATGTGACGGTATTAACATCATCATTATAGTACCAAATATTTAACTTTTCTTAAACTTCATTATGATAACTCCTGAAAAGGAGAAAGAAGGCAGAAGTTGGAAGAGGAGGAGGGGACGTGGGGGGGATGACATTTTTTATATTCAAATCGCAACAAAACAGGGGAAAAGTCCTAGTTTATGTATTGTAAGCTTAAAATGGGTAAGCTTAATAGTTAGCAAGGAGAAGCACGCTGCAATGCCTCCTTTCTCACAGTTCGACAACTAAGTGACATTGTGACTGCAACATACTTTTTGTTTTTATCATAGGTGATATATCTCAAATATACTCCCAATAATTGGGGAATACCCGGCAATCCTAGTCGAACTGGGAGACTGATAATTATCTTATCAGAGATCGTGACGTGATCCTCAAGGAACCTAACACGATCCTAACACATCTAGCCTACGGCCCAGTCCTACTAGGGCTCTTCTTCCTACCACTATATAAAGGGGTCTACCCCCCCCAGGTAGGGGACAATGACACACAACTACACACATTCATGCTTTTTCAGAGTCATTATCATGTAGCTGCGCTCTGACTTAAGCATCGGAGAGTTCGCCGCCGGGAACCCCACCCGGCGGTCACTCATTTTCTGTCTTGCAGGTCATCGGTCCAGGCTCGGGTTCCGCAACGTACGCGGGACATATTTTTAGCAGCAACAATAGGCTTAACCCTTTTCTTTCATCCAAACAGAAAAAGATTGTTAAAAGAAGAAAAAGTAAGCCACCTAAATCAATGGATACTCCGCCCTCTTAAATCAGAGAAAGTTAAGTATGCATGTCTTTTTTTATTTTTTCATACTTCCTCTTAAAGCTCATCCAAAGTGAAAACAGTTTCAAGGGCAAGGCAACATAAGACCGTCTCATTTGTTATTCGTCTAATGTGATGATCAAAGTGTACAGAATACCAGAAAGAGTTAGCCATCCTATGCAGTAATCACAGATTTTCTCACATAGAAGGCCTAAAATGCAATAAAGGAGTCAAAAGTTAGCACCACACCGGACTAAGTAGTCACATTCTTGATTAAATAGCTTGATCGACTTACAAGGAAACGTTGATCTGGTGAAAGAGATGCATCAGTTATTGTCCATCGCAAGCTTCTAGCTAGGATGTCCTTCTGAACCGTCCATCCAGCGTCAACATTGAATATCCTAATATGACTTTCCTGTTTAAAAGAACAACAAGAGCGTCATCCAACTTAAATTGCACATACTGTCAAGTATTCAACCTTCATAAACCAACGGACAACCATCAACTAAAGTTCTTAACCTCTTCAATATAATTACTTTAAGCGAAACACAAATAAACAACTTTGGCTCTTTAGTACCTGAGATCCAGCAATAAACAGGGAACCGTCGGCAGAAAACTGTGAAACATAAGCATGGCTACC
This sequence comes from Escallonia rubra, assembly GCA_033065855.1. Lineage (NCBI taxonomy): Eukaryota > Viridiplantae > Streptophyta > Magnoliopsida > Escalloniales > Escalloniaceae > Escallonia > Escallonia rubra. Next base: position 73,395 of record JAVXUO010000087.1, on the reverse strand, counting down.
CATAGTATTGACCACGGAAGGACCATTGATGGGCAAATACCGGCTTAAAACATGACAACAATCGGCGGATGAGAACCTACCCCTCCCTGAATAGTTAGCTTCTCGACCTACCAACATATCCACCGGAGAAATAGGTAGCCTCAACCTCAACTTCCCCGGTACCACCCGGCTGAAACGCTCATTGGGTTCGGACCCAAGCCTTGTAAGATGCGCAATTTCATGATAAAGGTGACTTGACTCACTCGACCCTTGATTAGTACGCGATCCACTTGCAGCATTCCCGTCACACTTGTTCGAACTCTTTCCAGACCTACTCATTTTAAAGCATTACTTGATTTCGTACTCTCACAGGCTATATATACACTTCAATTCGCAACTTTTACATGATACAGTGACTATGACCCTTCAATACCGTTTCTCTTGGTTTCATCCAGATTGAATCCTGCAAATATTACTACTTCAGACTTCAGCTACGCATCCGCAAATTGTTCTCAACAAATCAAAGGCCCAAATACATGAAGTCCCCCTCAAGATTACCTCAAAAAGAGAAGGTAGAATAGATAACACAATCAACAAGTCAAACTTTTACGACCAAAATAATCAAACTTGGCAAACTCATGACTTAATGAAAGACTTTTATACATAAGCAGTGACATATGCACACACACACACACACAAAAGTACAAAACATATGCAGCAAACCCACGACAAAGATTGAAGAGTAATTGACAAGCTTGCAACGAGCTATCCTTAATCTGACCTTTACTGAGCTTTCCCAAGAAAGCAAAGATTTTCCCACGGAAATCTGTGTAAAGAGAAAATCTGTGTATGCTTATTCGAGATTCTTTATATAGAATTCATGGGAAGTTGAGAACTCTTGTTCTGATTAGCTCTGTTCTTTATAGTCAAACGGACGGTTGGTCTCATTTTCACACACATACACACGAATGCGTGGAGAGGAAGACGTGGCACGCACGCGTGCAAGATCGCGTGTGGAAATTGGAGCCGCGAAAATGTTGGAGTACTTTCTTAAGTTATGGGAAGCCACGCAATAATGGTAGTGGGCTGGCCCAAGTCAACTTAAGTCTTCAAAGGGCCCAAAGACACTGACAAGGGCCACCAGGCCCAGCCCACAGCTTCCAGTCACTTTAGTTTATTATGATGATTGACAAAGCACATGAGGAGTACTTCTCAGTGAGTCTGTGTAAGATAAAATAGTGGACATCTTTATGTTTTTTATTTCTATTACATTATGTCCAAGTAATTCGGTCATCGAAGTTGTGTAGCTCTTTTGGCGTTCGCTTTACAAAATCGCGTGTCGTACCGATCACGTGCATAGATTTGTATTTTCTCTACGCCTAATTAATTGATCGTCTTTGACTTATACGCTTATTTAGGATATGAATCATGTCATATGAGTTCTCGTTCTACTCCAAGAGAAAGGGAGGAAAAAATGGGCCAAGAAAGAGAAAAATAAGTTGGTGGAGATTATAAAAAAAAAAAAAAATGCAATAAGGGTAAACATTAAAAAATACCTATAGAATCTTCTTAATTTGAAAAGTGATTAATTTTTCCAGGGATAATTCAAAAAGGGAAATATGATTAATTTTTTAGAGCCGAGGGAGTAGTATATATCATATTAGCATTCATTACCTGCCGGCTGCCAACGTAAAATGAAGCGTATAAATATATTTGTTATCCTTGATTTAGTAATCAACTTATTTATCTGATAATTGTAAGACACTTTCATCTAGTGTTTTGACAAAAAGAAGTGCACTTCATGTCTCACTTGACTCTCCAATTTTTTTGAGTTTTACTGCCAATTTTTATACTTCTATTACTACAAAACATTTATCTATATAACTAGTCATCCACATTGTAGACCAAGTTTCTACTAGGACGCCAAGTTTTTGTTGCTTCTCTTTAAACATCATCATCATTATTATGTTTCTCTTCATTCAAATTAAGTATACAATGGCAGAGGGAGAGGTGCTCATTTTTCCTTATTTTTGGCCATTTCAATGCTCATTATTAGTTGGTAAAATAGAGGAAACGAGCAGAGAAGCTACGCTTATGAGTATTTTTTGATGACATACAAAAGCGAATTTGTGAAATTTTTTAGAGAGACTTGAAAGAGGGACTTGGGGGGGGGGGGGGGGGGGGCAGAATGTCTATTTGGAATAACAACTCTAGACTAGTTTTTTTGTTAAATTCACGGAATTGCCTTTCACAGTCCAAGTCTTTCTTTATGCCACATGTTTTTTACTTTTCTATCGCTCGTCACCTTCTATCTCTTCCTTTTTAATCTCAACTATCTATTTTTGATCTTCTTCTTTTTTCTGTAATTCATTTTAATTTATTTATTTCATGACAAATTATCGTTATGCAACAACCATAGCAAAAGTTGCCCAATATTAAATTTTGCAAATTTTGATATTTTAAAATACAAGAATTTTACAACGAAGGAATAGTCCAAACAGGGTATGAAAACAGATATTGCTGATATTTTAAAATACAAGAATTTTACAACGAAGGAATAGTCCAAACAGGGTATGAATTGCAATTTTATTCATCGTAAAAACACACACACACACACAAAAACGCGCGTTAAACTCATAGGAAGTCAAACATTATAGCAAATTCAGGGAAAAAAATGACTACGTGTAATCCGACCATATATATAGTTTTGCCAAAACCTAATACTCCCTAATATAAAAAGAGAGACCTACAAAGTTTTTATTATCAGCAGAGGGAGTGAGAGGACAAAATGAAGAAACAAAAGTAACACACGCCACAATTAAATGGACCGGTCCATATGCATGCTTTAATGCTTGTGATAAAAGAAGGAGGTGACGGGACAAAACTCGACACTAGCTAAAAGATCGAAAAATATGATGAACTGCAGGACCATGAAGGACAAAAAGTTGGTTTCTAAAGCAACCCCACCGATGGGTAAAAGATCGAATAACTTGATACTAGACATGCACGCACGCGCCGCCGATGACGAGTATCGGTTCAACATTTTACACAAGAGCGTACTTCATACCCTCAGTAATCACGTTGGTCGTATTATTCATCGATCATAAACGAGTTCAAATCGCAGTTAATCATGCGAATACTCTGTCCTGGACTACTATGACAACGAAAATTGTCCGTATCAATTAATGAACGCATACGAAAACACGTACAGACCGTTAAAGCATGACAATCATTGTTGGGACTTGAGATTATTTTCTAACAACTTAAATTTTTAGAGCACATGATAATTTAATATGATATAATTCTCGTTGCGCAAATTGTTGGATTCGATTCTTCACGCCGTATATTTGGCAAACGTGCAGTGCAATAATTAGCAAAATCTAAGAGCATCAATGACACTGCTTTATGAAAATATCTCAAAGTGGCAGGTCCAGAGGAGTTGAAACTGAACACATGGGCCAAATTTTTTTAGAATTAGACCAGGCAAACACTTGGATACATAAGCAGTGACGTATGCAACTCCCACCGCATACACACTCGTATTAGTGAAGGTGACTTCTTTGAAGCTTTTGAGCAGGTCGATCGCGAGCTAGGGAACTGCTTGATAAGCAGCTTTTCCACGTGACTTTGAAACGAAAAGGTCGCTTAGCAAGGGGAAGATCAAGCTTGCAACGAAGAAAAATCGGGGTAGAGGAGTTGGTCGACTTTCTTTTAAAAATCGCTTTTTTTATTAATAGAAAAATGATCCAACAATAAATGGAATTAGATGAACTTTTGGGGTGGGAAGTAATGATTATCTGACCTTCGTGATTTTACTTGAATTTCGAGGTTGGTGGTTTAACTCCACGTATGTTCATTTGAGGGCTAAATAGTAAATAGCGTAAGTTTTTAGTTTTCTTAGTCAAGGACGGTTCATGCGATTCAACCGGGGAGAGGAAGTCAGGTCCGTACAATTAGGTTCGGTTTGAATCGATTTTGCTTTTTTTTTTTAGTAACGGCAAGCCGAGCTGATCAAAATTAGTTTTGAAATTCTAAAATGAACCAAATCACTTTGGCATCAGTGCAGTAGTACAATTTGAACAGACCAATTTGGACGGTTTGATCTATTTGAGGTTGTTTTATGAATGGGCTTTAATTGCATTTTTTAGCATTTTCTAGGCTATACCTTTCTTTCTTTCTTTCTTTCTTTTTTTTTGCTTTTCTCACTTTCCATAGAATATTCTGCCAGAACGTATCCATAATAGATAATCCCATGGAGTGGGGATGAATAAAAAAAACCTTCAATCTAATAGTGATATATACGATGCAATATAACTGACGGATGAAACGAAAAAATATTAAAACCTTGAGCTCCTGCTGTTTAAGAATTCTATCATCTCGTTAGATCTTATCTATCCGATACAACACGTCGTACCTATCATCATTAAACCGAAAGGTTTCTCCATGGAATGATGTTAGATATTTTGCCAACTGTCATTGTAGCTACTTACCATTTTTTTTATATTAAAAAAAAAAAAAAAAAACCAGAGTATTGCATTGATAAAAAGTCCGAACCATCATTGCCATAGTAACTGTCTAGGTACTTAATTGGTTCCAAAATAGATGATACAAGCTCCCAGTTACATGCCTGGAGCAGAGTGATAGCAGTAGCAGCTTTAACATCGTTGGCCCAGTTTTGATCTCAGTTAATTTTTTTTTTGAAATTGTTTGCGATCCAATAATCATTCGACTCATTTCCCCATTTTTGCATTTCTTTGTGATATTCAACGGGAATATTGAGCCTAACAGAGGTTTGTTCCAAGGCTAGACATGTAAGCTTCCTAAAATGGTATAGTCTGTTCAGTTCGGCTTATGACCGATGGTTTTTGAAATCGAGTCAAACCCCGTTCAAGTCGCTCTCTAGTTCGGGCTCATTCAACTCGATTCGTTGACTTTAGACAGTTCGGATGGTTTCAAAAACTTTGTTTGCACCCCCAGGCCCTAGCCCAACCCATGGGAATCTTATCACTAACTTGACATCCACCAATCCCCATTGTCTTCCATACTCCACAATACTACTTCTCAATTTTGACACGAATTTCTAACTATAGATGTGGTGTAGACTCGCAAACATTACTGATTAGCTTATAGTTTCTGTCTTCTCACCAGTACATAGCAATAAAGCTACTATTCTAAGCCAAGAGCAGTCCAAGAAACAAATAAAGCTTGATCAGAATAGGTAGCTAGAACACGAATAATGAAATAAAATGAAACTTTATTACAACTCATTCTTCTTAATCTTACACATACCAAAACAAGAATACAATAGTTGGTGCTAGCTATGCTCTAAGGACCCAATGCAACTCCTACAATTCTTGCAGAGAGATCCAACTGAGTTGGGTTACATCTCTTCCTATCTGTCGATACACTTCCTTGCAAACGCATCAGGGAGCGTTTTGACTACTTCCTTCTTGGTGTCACAATACCCTTCAAGGGGAACTTCACCATGTTGCTGATACAACTTCCCTGGAATTTCACTAGATATCTTATCTATGACTTGAGGCAGGCCTGAATTTCTTCGAGTGTCTTCCCCTTTGTTTCTGGCACTATCTTTGCTACAAATAGTATTGTAAGAGCAGAAACTCCTGAGTAGAACAAAAATGTACCTGAACAAAGTCCAAAGACAAGGGGCAATCAGTTGCAGCTAAAGGAAACTGCCCGAGCACTTCATCTAAGGGAGATGAAACATGTCCAACTATAGCTGTTATTCCGATTACTAGAGTTTGGTATTTTTCTTTACCTGTGGAACTCCAGCTCATTAGAAAGTTGAAAGTGTAGGAAACTGCCCAAGCACCCAGCCAGTTTACTAACACCACCAGGCTCCCAGCAACACCCTTCACGTGTATCGGGAATATCTGGAAGACGGCAAAAAAATGATCAATGAATTGCAGAAAATAAACGAGTTTTCAGTTTCTTTTAGATCACAAGGTGATGTTGGTAAATAAAAACTTCGGATTTTGTTTAATGCATTCGTTTTTAACGGCCAATTGGACCTTGGTTGGAAGATTATGCGGGCAAGTCAGATTACCTCGGACATTATCACCCAGGGAACTGCTCCCATACCGATAGAGAACGATGCTATATAAGTCTGATCATAAAGGAAATAAAAGTTGGAATCAGATCCATGGAACACACTCAAACATATCAAACAAAAGGAAATGGCAATGGTTTAAACTTTACCAGCACCCCAGAAACAGCCATAAAGGGGACCCATTCAAGCAACATAAGTTGGCCCTGATTTATGCAAAATTATGAAACTGTTATGTACCATAACAGGAGACAAAAAAAAAAGGTAAGAACTTTGCAGCAATTGTAGAATTTCTCCGGGTTACCTTCAGAAAGAAAGCAGCTCCAGTTAGGAAGCAGCCTAGAAATGTTCCGGTTGCAGACACCTGAAATCATGAATCTTGTTTTAGCCTTCAAAAAGCTCCTCTTTCAGTGGTTTGATCTAGGCATTTTTTTTTAAGTATCGTGTACTCACCAAAAGAAGTGGTCTTCTTCCAGATCTATCCATTAATATTGCTCCCAGCATAGTTATTGGAAGCTGTAAACAGCATAGTTATGATTAAGTTTGATTGTTGGCCGGGAAAACAACTAGGAACATTGGTTTTTTTCCATATTATCAAGATTAACACAAGGCAGTGAAATTGCTTGTAGATTGCTTGTAGAATTAAGAATTTCTCCTTGGCTTTTAGTCGTCTATGTGATGTCAATATCTCCTATATTTCCACCAACCAAACATGAGAGCGAACTCCCTTTATTCTTATTTATTTTCCCTCAATGGTATCTCTAACTGTATGAAGCCTGGAGAGCAGTTAGGATGACAAACCTGAACTATGGCATAAGCTACTGTTCCAATTTTGCTTGAAGAAAGTCCTGCAAATTGCACCTCAGTGTTAACAACAGAGCTTCATATACAAAAGGCTTGTGACGACAAGCGCTTCCTATCAAAGACATGAATCTTATTTACCAGCAGCAGCAAAGGTCTGACTGGCATAGAAACCAACTCCATTTATTCCTCCAAGTTGTTGGAATATCATTAGTCCAAGAGCAATCTAAACATAATAAAATGTTCAATTTTAGATGAGGATTTGCATAATACTTGAACTTGGAGACCAGACTAGTAGGAAACATAAGGAAGTTTCTTACGATCACAGAACGTATGTACTTGCTATCGAACAGATCCAGCATTGTAGCTTTTGGAAGGCTTTGAAGAGTTTCAATATAAGCCTATGGAGAAACTAATTCAGTTAATCGCAAATATTGGTCAAAGCAGTTAGTTTATGTATTATTGTGGATAAAGAAATGTACTTGGATATCAGCTGCTTCATCAGAAATATTTGCATTTTTACCACGAAGCCTGCGTAAAGCAACCATAAAGTCTTTCTCGCGGCCTACCTTTGCCTGTAATTAAAAAAATGTAAATTCATTTCTCACTAACACGCCTTTTCACGAAAAGACCTTTGGAAACTTGACACATGAGTGATCTTACCAGCCATCTGGGGGACTCCGGAATAAAGAAAAGACCCACAAGCAGGATAATGCAGGGAAGAAGCCCTTCAAATCAAGCCACAAGTCATTACTCTTAGTAGAAAATACTTTGTTTCATTAGATAAACAAATTTAGTAATTATGAAATGAAGATTCCAACATCGTCAAGTAACAAGTAATGTATTATCAGGAATTTGAGCCTGTGATACATGTCAAGAGATTGTACTACAAGATAAGCATGTAAAATTGTAGAGAACAAGAAAGTACCAGTAAGAGCCAGAGCTCGCCATGTTATGACAGTACCAATTAAGAATGCAGTCGACGAACCGCAAACTATCATAAGCTGCAGAAACATAAACCAAAAGGTAGGAGAATATGTCAATAGTCCTTTAATTTATATAAAAGGGTTATAAATGACTGGCCAATGAACTCTATGTTCCTCTTTACCTGATTAAGTGTCGTCAGTCCTCCACGGAGGTTCTTTGGTGCTATTTCAGCTATAAATACTGGGATCTGTTTATCCAATTTGTTCATTCATTACAAATTGGAGACATAACCATCAAGATTAACGTCAACTTCTATACAGTTTAGATGTCTGGTTATCTTGCGAATTTATCGGATAGATGCAACTTACAACATAAGAAAAGACCCCTATGCCATATCCTGCTAAGAATCTTCCGATATCAAGTGATATAGCTCCCTGCATAAGCATCACACAAAGAATTAACACTATGTTTGCAATGACAATGCACGTTTTGTTCTTCAATTACAAATATATTGACTTTATTATTTTTAGGATTCAGAAAGTGTATATTGGACATACCATAGAAAAGTAGACTGCACACCATCCTGCAATGCAGAATCCTGATGACAATCTCATAGCCTATATCCAAAGACAAAAAAAAAGTTTAGCTCATGTTTTCATACCCTTTTTAAAATTGTATTTTCTATCTATCTATGTCACATTTATGTGAAAGCATTTCTAAATTCTTCTCCACTGTGTTTTCAGCCATATCTACTCAAAATACTATGGCATAGTTATATTAAAACGAGAACGACCTCTCAAAATGGTGAACGAACGATAATTTATCTCGGAATGAGACCAACAACAGAATACATTGAATAAAAACAAAAAAGAAGACATGAAAATGAGAATTAACAGCACACAGTCTCTAGATTATTTGAACTTAAATTGCTCAATATGAGAACCAAAACTCACATACCCCTTTACGACCGAGGAAGTCTGCAATTCTGCCGCTTGTTATAGCACCAATCATAGCACCAATTGTTATTATGGACCCAAACATCGAGTACTGCGAGATGATTTTAAGTAAGTTCCGATTCTCATAACATGGTACAATTAATACTCGGGATGGTCTACTTCCACACCTTAACTACCCTTCATTTAACACTAAAAAACAGTGGAACGGAAAGAATGCAAAAGTAAATAATGTTACGGCAAAAGATGGCGGTTGAAGGTATTACGAAAAAAGGTGCAGACAATGTTCCAGTTCAGGGGAAGAAAATCAAAGTAAGGGCAAACCTGTGCTAGAGTTAATTTCAGATCTTCCCTGATAGCAGCTTGAGAGGGCGCCGAGTACCCCACCTGCAAAAAGTTTAACTTAAGCTAAACATACCCTCTTTTTTATTTAACATAATTTTCTGTTTTTGGTGCTCCTGATTGAAAAGGGAAGAACGTGTTAAAATCTTTCTTGAAAAGAAAAAACAGGCTTATACTAGCACAAAAAAATGTAGAAGAATTAATCTTGGAACATATACTTACGCATGATCCAAATTCAAATGAGCCACAGACAGCAACAAATGTGCACAGCAAAACCATCCCAATTGATTCACTGCCTTTGCTGGCCCCATCATCAGAATCCACCACCTTGGCATCTTGCAGAAATGGCACTTCCAAGTCTTCCAGCCCCTTGTTCTCCCCACCTTCCACATCCTTAAAATGCTGAATCGCCATAGCTAATTAGCTATCTACTTACGTATATGTATCTACCTATCTATATACCTAAGAAGAAGCAAAAAAGAAACAAAAAAAAGATAGGAAAGTAAGGATTATCCTGTCACGATGAACAAGCACTGGTTTGGTCTGCCATTTATATAGATGGAGTAACGCACCTTTATGAGGGATATTTATGAGCCTTTGTCACATGCTAATGATTAGGTACTAGGATAAAAGATATTCTTAAAAAGGTGTACAGCATCAGCCCGAAGATTGGTGTTTCATGTGGGACAAAGCTGTCAGGCTGTCCCTGACGTGGAACCTAATCAGCCGATTCTTCGCATATGGGAATTGAGCTGGCTCTGATGAAATCTGGGGGAGCTGTAATGGGGATTCGAGAGGGTCCAAAACAAGAGGCATGTGGTCATTTCCCATAAACAAATGACCCCTTTTCACAGCCCCTCCATTAATGCTTGTGCTGGCGACTTTACTCATCCGATTCCTAAAGCGAGGAACAGAGAATCGGATGAATGTATCGTCGCTAAGAGCTCGTCTGGTACAATGAAAAATGGAGATGAAAAAGGGTGGGAGTAAAAGGTGGAAGGACGAGTAAATATGCCTTCCATGGCAGAGGAAGAGGGAAACTAAGCCATAAATATGAGGAATTCACTGCCCCTCTCCTCTACCCACCACACTCTTCCCTACAGTTTTGGGATGGAAACTATTTGACTTTGACTTCTTCTTTTACCTTGTCAAAATTTTTTTTTTTACCGTATTAGAAAAATGATGATAAATGCATTTTAACGAAACAAAGAGGTAACAGTATTTATACATTCACTTGCGGTAGAGATGTTATACAGCAGAGGATATTTATCAAAATTTAGCATGAAAAACGAGTAATATTTAACCATATAGTAAGGTAACAATATTTATACACCCTCTTGTGGTTATAATCGGTTCTATTGGCATATTTGTATCCTACTTTAGTGCGCACATATTTTAATAAAGGTTAATTAATTACGCACAACATTCCTAAGATTTATTCATAATTACACGCATAACGCCTGCTAAGTATTTTCAATACACTTCTACCCCTGTGGTTTGTAGCATATTTATAAGACATTTCATTCCGTTAAGCATCAGTGAATAAAAGTTAGGACACCACATAATTTTTTGTGATCTACCGAAATTGCCCTCTAAGATGTCTTCCCTTCCTCAGCCACCGCTGCAAACCGCGGTGAACCACCATGGTGTTGCCGTCATCCCCCTCTCCAAACACCATCCCAACCCCCAAAACTGCACATTGCCTCTCTCTCTCTCCCTCCCTCCCTCCCTCCATCTATCTTTATATTTGTCTTCCACAGCGCCTCCGCTCTTCGGCAACCACTGTTATTCGGATTTGATTTCAGTGGATCTTATTTTAGATATTAGATTTGATTTCAAAGCAAAAATGTTGGTTGAATATGTGAGTATTTGAAAATTGGATTTTGGTGATTTTGCCATGTGTGATTCAACTATTATAGTAGCAGTGAACTGTGTGAGCAGTGGCTGAGTGGGTTGGGTAATTTAATTTTTTACGAAGGGTATTAAGGTCTTTTCATTACTTCTCTTAACTTTATGAACTGCAAAATAAATGAGTGTAGCTAGATGTAATAAAAGTACTTAATAAACCCTTGTAGCAATAAAGTGTTGCTACTAATTTTGCTTTGAAAATATATATTTGTTCTGAATATCTCCCAACGCGATATCTCCCAACACATATCAACGATCGTGCTACGAGTTATTTTGTCACTGTCCTTAAACTAAAAATATCAGCAAAGATATTATCTTCTCTTACACAAAAAGCAAACAAACAAATATATGCAAGACAGACAAAAAAAATTAATTACAGGAAACAAGAATCAAGCACCAGAAAGGTTTCTGTATTTGCATGATACATCAGTATCGCCCGAAAGGGAGACATTGCTACTTCTCTGATAACACGTTACCAGAAGCTAGAGTTCTCTATTGGCACGATACATCAGGATCACCTGAAAAGGAGACATTCCTACTTCTCTAATACCAGAAACTTTGATCCACAGCCAACATCAAAGTTTTCCCAAGGCCAATATGAACAAGAATTTTATGGAAAAAAAAGGCGTGGAGGAACAAGCAAACAACAAGGGGGACATGAAATTATGTGAAGATAACTTATTTGAGCGCACCGTTTGTCTGAAGAATTAACCGTAAAAAAATTCGACTTTTGGTGCTTACATGCGGAGTTCGCAAAAATATACGAAGCTTCTGTTAGTTTTCCATGCTCTTTTCAGTCAAATTTGTCAATAGGGCCCCTATCATCGATTTTTTGTGTGGGTGCCTAAGAGACGCGCGCTGGAAACATATAGGCGTTGGACGAAACAACGGGTCTAGCGTGTAATGCCACATCGTAACTTAACTTTGTAACGGCTCTAACATCCAAGGTATGGGGGCTTCATTTAGGCGTAGTCGGCCGTATCTGCATGAAAATGTCCTCTAATTCACGACATGAAGGGCCTTGAGTCGATTGATGGAGTAAACAGAGAAACCTCTCCCTTGGGCTATTCCAAGATTGGGACATGGAAGTCAAACAAATTGGTAAAGGTAAAGACTAAAACAAAGACTAATGAGAGATTTGCTTGTACTTTTCTTACGTGAATCGACGAGAAAGTAGAAACGCACAATTAGACCCGTTTTTACTATTAAAAAAAGGAGTGTGGACAAGTGTTCAAAGGTGTCCAACGTCAGAATCATTTGTAATTTTATAAGATCCAACTAGAAGACACGAAGATGACAGCTACAAAATTTCAACAAACACGCTCATATTGAGCCGACATACAAAAGAACAATATCTTCATATGAGAACAAAGAAAGCAGCAACACAATTTGATTGGTATGAGCAAGTAGCTTTAGGTCAGCCAACTTGCTTCAAAGATGCAGCTTTACATGAGATGTAAAGCAGGAAACTCCCAGATTGTTTGACAGGTCCTAGATGCCACTTACATTTTTCACCTATATCAGTACCAGTAAGCCCAAGTTGATGGAAACAAAACAGAAACAACTATGAGACTTCACTATCTGTTTACAGTCTACACACCAAAACTGATGATAAGGGAACAAACATCCCATTTCGAATCAACAGAGCCTGAATACAACACAGTATGCCACCAGTGAGCAAAATTATTTTCACAGATGAGCGGATCGGAGTGCTTGAATCATATGTTACAAGAGGGGATAGATGAGCACTTTAACTCGGTACAAATGGAGTCAAAGCAATTGAGACTTTCCAATATTTTTACAAAGGTAGTATACAGAGGAGGTTAGTTAAAAATGGGTCGTTGCCTCTCTGAAGGATTTTAACAATCATCCCTCCAGCTCTTGTGCCATTGTGCATCTGGGGAAGCAAAGATCATGCCATGGTGCACCAGAGAAGGCGACAACCAGCCTCGGCAGTCAAACATCTATAGCTGATATTAACATGTTGGTCTTCAGCTACAACGTAGGTGGTATATGGAGAAACCAAGAACAGGCCCATAAAATACCAAACAATTCATTGACATCTAGGAGGCTCGAGACCTAGTCAAACAAACACCTGCGTACAGTTGTAGCTAATCTGCCAACCTTCTGAGGGTGGAGAAAGACCAGACAGATTCCAAAACAGACGGCAGCAGCAGTAACGAGAAAGATAAGCGGACGAGTGTTCAAAACTCTACCACTGAATAACCGACTGCAGGACTTAATCGGTTGTTCCCTACTGTAGTTTACATTCATAACTACTTCTCCATTTAAAAGTTGAACATTTTCACTTCTGTCTGGATAAGTTAAGCACGTGACAGCATCCAACTCGTTCTTTGTATTATCGATATCCTGAAATGGAGAAGTGGATACACTCATTTAATAGAAATCCAAGTAAAAAATCATCCAAGTGCTTCATCGTTCATTTTTTTTCCTATTGGGTTGGGGTGGAGGGGGTGGAAATCACAAGCTTTCTGTTATATACAGACAGATCAAGGAAGTCAACGGTAAAACAAAGTAGTATAAGCTGCATTCAATATATAACGATGAAGAGAAAACCGCAACTAGAGACCAAACAGGAAAGAAGAACGGAGTTCACACAGTAGCAGTCTAATACAGCTATCTAGAGCAAGAACAGAAAGGATCAAACGCAACTTTTACATACTTTGAACGAACAATTTATCGAGCCACTTTAGGTTTTACTCCCGTTAATCAAACTTTCTGTTCCAACTCCACTTATTCAAATTTGCATTTATAGTTGAGTACATAAAAGTTGCTTCTTTCTAAAACAAGCAACTGACTGAGGAAAATTTTTCATCATCATCTTTCCTTACTTCATTTACAGAAAACTTCCCCAAGTACTACATCAATGCACACTTCTGTCAAAAGGACAATGGGAAAACTACCGGTTTCAAACAATGTGTCAGGATACTATGCAGACCAATGACCAGGCCCGGCCCACCAGTTGCTACTTCTAGTTAGCAGTGGATATTCATTAGGCATTCATAGTTTACCGTTTTATAGAACAATACTAAGCAGTTTATAACAACGTAAGCAGTTTCTATCCACGCCATTTGTTTTTGGACGAGTATTTCCACCAATGCCATCAATGGCAACTAAACAGGGAGACGAATCTGTTACAGAACCCAAACTCAAAGGAGGTCCACGTTATTTACAAATGTGAAGGAACCCCTGGTACTTCTCAAAAGACAGGGGAGGTCAGCATAGTTCACCAAAAACAATTTCATGGTTTCATCACAAAGCAAATAATGGAAAGCTTTAGTCCTTTCAGCCGTCAAGTTAACCTTCAACTGCAAAAAAATTATTTTTCTAACCTTGGCATTTTCAGAGCTCTGGTTGAAGCAATCCCCTATCGGCAAGGGAATCCTAGAATGCAGTAGTGGATTCACCTTTTTCTGCAATTTTTCACGAATGATGGCTCTGGCATGACTCTTATTCCTCACATATGTCCTCATATCAGCATCAGCAATGCCAGTAGCCTGACTGTTCTCCACTACAATCTCCATACAGTGTAACACTCTCTCCAAGATGGCTGTGGACTTGTAACTTACGAGAAAGTTCAATGCACAATTGAATCTCTGTAACTGATAAGTCGTCAAAATATTTGGGACATTTTCCAATGCAGGCTCCTTAAGTAACCATGCCGTGTCTAGGATGAATTTGGAAAACTCCCCCTGTCTCGATGTAGAAACTTCACACAAAGAACTAATATCATGCCGTGATCTTCCTGAGCAGAAAGATCTACCAATTTTTTGCTGCATCATCTCAATTTCAGAACAAATTTCTTTGTCCCCGATAAGAATTGGAAGGAAGTTGGATACTCCGGACTCATTCTCAACCTACAAAAGAGAACTGCTAATTTTAGCAACTTTTTCGTATCCCCTTTCGTTATCTAAAATTCAGCCGCTGCTACTCAGTAATGATCCATACATATATTTCTTAAATAGGAAGTGCAAGGTTGCAATTTTAATCCTGAAAAGTGCCGCGTTACCAGCTAAGTTAAAAGATATACGTAGATCAGGATAAATCAAGTGAATCGCATGAACTCTTCCGGTCCGTTTGGAACTAATTCTTTTAGGATTTGGATTTGAGATTTGGAATTCAATTCACTTTTTTTTGTTTGGAACGAAAGGGAATTCAAATCACAGAATTCCAATTTTGTGTTTGGAGAACAGAAGAAATGGAAAGGTAATAAATTTTTAGACAATTATATCCTTGATTTACGATGAAAAATTAATTACGGTAAGTGGTTTCAAATGTGCTAGTGCCACCACATGGTGGTGGTGGCACCGCATAGGGTAGCAACATCGACGGTGGAAGTGGTGGGTGGTCAAGTGATGGTAATGATGGTAGTGGTAGTATTGAGGTGTAACTGGTGGTCGTCAACTGATGCCAATAGTGATGCCGGTGGCAGTGGTGGCAATAGTGATGGCGGTGGTGGTGGCAGTAGTGGTGGCGGCAACGGTGATGGTGGTGGGGGCGGCAGTAGCGATGGTGGTGGTGGAGGTAGTAGCGGTGGCGGCGGTGTGGCAATAGTGGTGGCAATGGTGATGGTGGTGGTGGTGGTGGCAGTAGTGGTGGTGATGGTGGCTATGGTGGCGGTGGCTGTGGCGCCGACAGTGGTGATGGTTGTTGTGGTGGCAGTGGTGGTGATGGCAGTAATGGTGGCGATGGCAGTAATGGTGGCGACAGTGGTAGTTGTGGCAGTACTGGCGGTGGTGAAGGTGGCGGTAGTGGTGGGGGATGCAGTAGTGGTGGCGGTGGCAGTAGTGGTGGCAGTGGTAGTGGTGGTGGTGGCAGTAGTAGCGACGACGGTGGTAGTTGTGGTAATACTGGCAGTGTTGGCAGTGGCGGTGGCGGTGGCAGTGGCAGTGGTGGTGAAGGATGCAGTGGCGGTGGTGGTGGTGGTTGTAGTGGTGGCTGTGGTGGTGGCGGCAGTAGTGTTAGCGGTGGTTGTGGCGACAGCGATAATGGTAGTGGTGGCGGTGGCAGTAGTGGTGGTAGTAGTGGTTGTAAAAGTGGTGTGGCGGTAGCGTCAATGAAGATGGTGGTGGTAGGTTCATTGTTGGATAGATCCAAAAAAGGGTAAGATAGGTAAATAATTACTTTTAACTCAAGTAAATTGAAATCCCATGAAATCCGACCATTTTTCATCGGATTTCACACTATAGAAACAAATCCACTCAAATCCCATGAAATCCAATTCCAAATCCTTTTTTTAATGTTCCAAACAATAAAATTTGAGGATTTGAAATGAAATCCCATCAATTCCATGGTTTCAAACACACTCGTCTCTCACATAAAATTCCAATAAAGAACTGGGTAGTTCTAGAAGCAATACTCAAGAAAAGACTGGCCCAACAAACATATATAAGTCCATCGGCATACAAAAACAAACAAATATTTGATTGAGAAATATCTGGAAACTTCCAACATCACAACGGAATACTCAAATACATGGCTTCACGACATTGTTTTATCCTAATTACTAGCAAAAAAGCTGTGCCTCAGAACAGCGCTTGTATACAGAGTAATTGGTTCTGAACAGATATTAACTTAGTAAAGGCTTGTATCTCGTACAAATTGTCTATATTCCAAACAAAAGCATACAATAGTATAAATGCTATCAAGAGATGCTCAGCTACCACAGACACCAACACTAATGATAGGGACCAAAAAGCTTAGCCATATGATGGTAATATGCAACCGGGCAGAAATAATACATATGATTACTTGAAGTCGTACCTCGACGAACGCAGGACCGAAGAGATTTTGTTCGGTATGAGGGACTTGTATCTTATATAACTGATGGTCAATACTACTAGCAGGATCTTCTTCAGTCTTATTACATGGTGATAGAACACAAACTTCATATCTGAGGTACTTCCCGGCGAAGGACACCAGAAATCTGCAATAAGTATAACAGAAATACATTTAACAGCCCCAAGCAGTTGCCAATATAAGCCCAGATGACTGCTAAAGATGTCCTTTGACTAAATGCCCCAAAAAAAATCAATATAAGCCCGGATGACTGATAGGAAGTAGTATGTACATAAGTTCTCCTTTGACTTTTTGTCCAACAAAGGCCACTTGATCCTGGGCTACACAACAGACAGTAGCCCTCCCCTACCCTTGAATCTCCCACAAGCCCACCAGCCTTTTAGTACAATAACTGAACTAGCTGATACCCAGAGAACATGCATAATATATCCTGAACCCACATTTATGCACGTAGAAAAGGAGATCTTTTATTAATCAAGATAAGAGAAAGGGTTGTCAGGAACCTGAACATCCTCAACGCAACATAAAAAAGAGCAGCAATCTATTTGAAGTGTAACTGCTGTCTAAATTATTGCACAAGCTTCATACTTGAGATTCAATATTTGCAGTGTCTAAATGCCTAAAAAGGCAGCACGACCATACCGCAATTTCGGTTGAAGTAGATTACTTCCACAGGCAACAAAATTAATTGGCTGGCCCGCCTCGAAGCATGTAGGATGAACATAATGAAGTTTTGGGACCCGTTGTTCCACCTTGACTTCTGTAACTTTACTTCCATCTGGCACAAATGTTAAGAGCCTGTCTTTAATAACTTTGCGAAGGAAGAGCAAGATCAACGAAAGCAACTTGATATTTTGCAGAGAGGTTATCAAACAAGTTCTCGATATGTATTTCAGCCAATTTAGTAGCCTATATATGGTGTAAGCATCTCGACCCAATACAGTAGAATAACAACTTGAACCAGCGACACAAGCTTACAAAGCCTCCGAAAACCTAATAAAAGCTGGAGTTCATTATATTGCACCAGTACTGATTTATGTGTGACTGCGTGATTTAAGACTTAGCCCATGACTCCACTACTCGCATTTGGCATGGAATTGCTACCGCGCACGAATCCAAAAGTCATGATGATATTACTAAGGAAGTCTTTATCAGAATACTTTTGCCTCTCATTTCAGGCAATTAGCAATCATTTTTCTGTGGACTTCCATAATCTGTTTCATGCAGGTGAAAACAATTGAAGAGAGCTTGTCAGACGCTGATTTTGAAATTGTCACACAACTTCTGGCTAGGAAGAAATAACCAAACCCAGATTATCACTGAGGTTGCTGGCATATTCCAATTATCGGAAGGTCATAAAAGATCAAGCGAGGAGAATATTAGACAAATAGCGCTTAAGGAAAACACTCCCTGCCAGATTTTATATGAGATCTGAAATCAGCGCCATGTTGTGCAACTAAGAAATGCCTTCTTCTCTGCGAAATCCCCGCCCTGTTGCCGTTCCTAGCTGCATAGTTTACTCTAGCCATTTCAAGAATATGAATAACTTAATCAACAACATTGGCCCTTCTACTGCCGAAGAAGAGCATACATTGTTTCTTAATTCAAATTTGTACCACTTTTTACCTTGTGGTATCATCTTCAGCCTGCTAGCTTTATAAAAGACCACTATATATACATGACGGAATACTAAGATCAAAATAGATTGCAATCTCTAGTCATATAAAAGAGCAACATAGCGATAGATAGTTGAAGGTTTGGGCATCAAAAATACCTTTCATAACACGAAACACCATGTTGTTTATATAAACAAGTAGGGTGCCTCTTCCAGATAGCATGTTTCCAGGAGTAAGAACAAGATCATGTATATATGCAAGAGGGTCTTCAATTAACTGTTTCAAGGAATGTAGGGTCAAGGTTGGATCATCGTGACTCAAGGACACGTACTTAGGAATCCACAATTGAAGAATATATACACAGAGGTAGCAGTATAAAGCAAGGGAGAAAGAATGTTGATTGCAAATTATTGAGCACAAGAAACAACACTAAATCTTCATTCTGAAGGAAGCCACTGGTGCCTATCAAAACTGTCCATAAATGTTTATCAACTTAGGAAAATCTTCTCGTTCTATAACAATTGCCACCGGGAATCAGTTGGTGTAACTAATGTAAGTGCTAATTACTCAATAACGTTCTCAAAACTCGTCATTGTTGTACATATTGAAATAATGTCTTCACAACCTACGAGATATAACAAAGATTTTCAGAACATAGATTACCTTAGTCCACATAAAGTTTGGCATTGCTATGAACATCGTCAAGATTGTACAGCCAGGACGGATATATCCCTCCAACTCAACAGGCATGCTAGCCAACCATTGAAATATCTGTATAACATCTAGCTCGTGTCAGCAAAGTTATAGTCTCTGCCAGAAAGAGAAAACTTATTCTTCTTATATACTAAACTGTAATAATAATCCTTTAAATACTTGATGCCGGAGTCGTCGAGGGAACTCTGCAGGATTCCAATCATAAAGCTTGAATGATATTCGACCTGTTGGGCACTACATAGAGTTTCAATTTTCAGTTTGTCGGGATTTAAGAACAGGAATATAAAAGATAGACCACAACATGGTATCCACTATCCAGCCATCCATCAGAAACTTACCACAGATGAGAAAGGACTCTTCTTGTCACAATAAGATGGAGAATTGCCGCATTTTTCTTTTTCTTCATCGACTTGTCTTTCACCTGGAGCAGAAAATGACTCAAAGCTACCACCTTCGATACTTTGGGAACCATGAGCAGAGCAAAGTATCGAACTAGGCCCTTCAGAGTCCAATAATATTTCCAGCTCCGTGGCTTGGCTGCTTAAGCATATACTATCTGCCCCACACAGAAATCTTTCAGAAGAAGCAAGAAAAAAAGTTACTCTAAATTACTTCGCACGGATACTTCTTTCCAATCATTTTCACTATGAAGTTAAGTATGCGATCTATAATGTGCTGGAACAGAAACATATGCTTAGGGACAATTATCTACCAAAACTATGACATAACTAGGCTAAGGTGGGGTGATGATTTATCATTACGGACGCAGAACCCTTGGTTTAGTTGATTATACCTTTTCCAGTTTCTTCGTCACATACTACAACCTCATCTTGTTCAACCTGTTCAGGTTCCTTTTCAGTGGTGACCTTGGTATCAGTGGATTTTCTGCGGCGTCTGTTATTATGGCGCTCTAATTTCCTTCGGCAACTACGTTTACCTTCATCGAAATCTGATAAAATGTGAAACCTGCCAGTGTCAACATACCAATGTTCAAGCCAACTATACAGTACAATATCAATCCTAAATATGTCAGCGCCAAGAGAACATTTCCTCAGTTGCCGCAGCTCCCGGAACGAAAAATGACATAATATGATTTGTTCAACAGATATCCAGTTCTACGCCACAGGATTGCAACAGTCGTGAACTTTCGGGCTATCATGAACTCCAAATATAAAAATCAAACTGGAAATGGTATGCACCATATGACAATACAGATCATATTCGGCCCTACATACAATTCAGCCTTAAGCCCCTGAGAGCCACATTTCCCCCCTCTCAGAGCCTATAAAACGAAAATGACTAAAACTCATTAGTTCAATTGAAATCAATCCCATTTCTACAGGATGGCAAACAATCACCCAAAAGTTCAAACACAAGGACGTGAAGTTTGAATAGAATGCAGGCTGGGAAAAGTATGCATCAGTCAAGAAGCAGCAATCTACACCATCGTGTCTCCAGTGATGCCACATACGGATAACTAAGCAATGAACAAGTTCATAATTCCTGATTCAAAATTCAAAGGCCATAGGCAGACTTAATCAAATTTGTAATCTATTATATGGAGCTGCATACGAGAAACAGAACAGCTCATTACTGAAGTTGATCAACTCGGTTTACTCAACTCACCGAATTTCCGAGCTGGGGCAAATCATGCCTTGTGATCATGTTTTATAAGTTCACTCACAAGCTAACCAATGAATGTGTGCTATTTCAGATTCTTACTAGTTCTGGTCCTTCCCTTACAAGCAAATCATGCCTTGTGATCATGTTTTATAAGTTCACTCACAAGCTAACCAATGAATGTGTGCTATTTCAGATTCTTACTAGTTCTGGTCCTTCCCTTACCCTACCTTGACTTGCATAGTTATCATGCCACATCCGCCTTCTTTTTTTGAGCCCAAACTATCCAACTAATCCAAGTAGATGTGAAAGTCACCTATCAAATCGTGGCTGATTGTTTCATGTCCTACGTCAAAGATTAGGCCTATATCACCCTGCAATGCCCTTCGGATTTCATTTCTAAGACAACTCGCAGGATTAATGCCCACAACTATTGGCACCTACCAGTCAGCTTTCAGCAAAGGAAGGCTGTAGCTAGTAGCATATTTCATAATGTAAACAATGGTGTGAAACTATGATAAAGCGGATACAGAAGCATCTTGTCATAGGGTTCCCATACCCAACAAGGTCATACATAGACCTCAGATGTATAGTGCAGATCTGTGGTTGTCCGCTTTAGTAAAGAAAAGAAAAAACGCTATATGAATTAAACACGCCAAAGATGGTGCTGACATGTATTGATCAAGTCTTACTAGATGGAAAAAATAAGAGTTCGATTTATCAGATTTCTTATTATCACCTTAAAAACACAGATTCGGGTCCCGGTGTGAATACGCGGATACGCCATTTTTCCACAATTACAGGAAACGGGTGTGCCAGGATACAGAAGTTTTATAAATAAGCTAGTACTACCTATTTATGATACAGAAAATTTCATATTCGCGGCTAAACTGGTAAGTATGTTGATATTCTAGGGTTAGCTTAAATTCAAGACAATAAATGCAGGACAGCTGCAACCACTACTCTTTGGTACTGATCACGTGCATATTACAGGCCACCACTCCCCTACTCCTAATCTTTTCTAAACCAAAGTGCAGAAGTCAAATTACTTGCGAACCCCGAAAGAAGTTTGAGAATTTAAGTGAAACCCTATTCGTAACTTGGAATGCAAAAAATACTAAGGTCAGTTTATGTCTAAACCAGCATCCAATGCACATCCATATGATCACCAAATTTCCCTGTTTGTGCTTCTTAGTTTATCACCTTATTACCTGTACCGTGTAATTTGACCACTTAGTTACCTTCAAAGTTGAAACATATTAAAGGAGTAACTGGCAGCTATCTTTTATATGGAAGAAGATGGTGCACTTAACTGATACAGAGTGTTAAGGTATTAAGAGACACTCTACAAAATATGCAGGCAAGCCTAGGACATTGGTATTCAATCACTACTAGAACTGGTGCCATTACATTGAGAGGTAATGCGCCATCACATTTAGATGCAATGCGACAGTTGCAGATGCTATACAGAAGATGGATTGGTCCAGTCAGGCCATTCAGATTTCAGATGCATTCCAAATATCACCCGCCCAAAGTAAATCATGAGGTTGTAAAGCAAATGTAACTATTCATCCTTCATTCCTTCTGCATATCATCGTTTTCCTTTTAATTCATTAAACAGATCTACCATCACAATGACGTACCACAAAAGCATCCTTACACTAGAATGCCGATGGAAAAGTGTAAGCATTACAAAGAAGAGATCCTGCCCCAGGGAAGAATATCAAATTTAACAACGACAATGCTCCTTTTGCCGGTAATCACTACCAAGCAACTTCCCAATGGTCATCGTATACCTAGCCTTCTTGTATAAAATACTTTAGTTTCAAGAAAATGTGCAAACCTGTTCATTGACTAAATCTAATAACTTCAGCTAAACTTATTTTGATAAGTTCATGTCAACCGACAAATCGAAGATAATTTTACAAGTGTGGTCTTAAGAATTTAATAGGCCAATCTTCTAGCAATACTGCACTTCAA
The DNA here is from genome assembly GCA_033065855.1 of Escallonia rubra. Classification (NCBI taxonomy): domain Eukaryota; kingdom Viridiplantae; phylum Streptophyta; class Magnoliopsida; order Escalloniales; family Escalloniaceae; genus Escallonia; species Escallonia rubra. Next base: position 50,668 of record JAVXUO010000087.1, on the reverse strand, counting down.
AAATAAAAAACAATTCCCTGCAATTAGCCAAAGAAATCATCTAAAATACTTGAACAAAGTTTCCAGTAACAGATGTAGCAAAACCATCCATAGCCCATAGCAATATCACATCCTTTTCATCATGACCCCAACGTTGTAGTCGTATAGTTTCATATACTAGAGTATCTGCCAATTCGTCCCAACTACAACAAAGCTGCCGCCATTGCAGGTTCACAATAGGGTTCACATTCGCAGGATCACCCCCACTCTCGTGCCGAGGCTATGTCCGAGTTCTCGAGGCTCTCGCCCTCCAATTCAACCAATTTCAACATTCAACATTCACAGTCCCAGTACCGATCACATAAAATCTCGTTCCAATCTACGGTAAACGCACGTGCCAAACACAAAATTTGCTAAAGCCGCGTAAAGAGGGGGGAAAAAGTACTACTTACTTGCCACACTGCTGACAGTACCTCTTGTTCTCTCCTTCCAGTACAACCGCACTCGCATTGGCGCAACTCAAACAAACACGATGTCGCCTATGATATCCTTTAAGCTCGCTAATATCCGCCTCACAGCCCGGTACCTGGCACCTCGCCTTCCCCATGGCTGCCGCCGTGGCCCTGGCCGTGCGGACTCGCTTCTTCCCCGGCGCGACCGCCTCCTCCTCCGCCAGCAGCACGTCCATCTCCGGGCAGGCGCACGGGACCCTGCCGGCCAGGAAGTTGGAGCACGTCGTCCTGGGGTCGCGCTTCCGGATCCGGTCCGAATTATCGGACTGAACAGGGTCAGGCAGAGCCATCTGCTCCAGCGGCAGGGCTAGCTGATCGTCAAGGTTGAAGTCTAGGAACTCGTTCCAGTCCCATAGAGGAGTTGAGAGGTCGTCGTTGACCGCTTGGTGATAAGCGGTGGTGTCCATTAGGGAAGCCCTAGGTTGCGAGGGCGGCGGCTGCGGGGGTGGTGATGATGAGGATGAAGGAGAAGCAGACATTTGATACAACGGAGGCGGTGGTTGGGAAGTGGTGGTCACGGTGGTTGGAGAGTTGGCGTAGAAGGGTGGGGATGGTGAACCACCTCCGGTTAGAGTCAGCGGGTTGGGTAACCTTGGGTCGGGTGGGGTGGTTAGGTGGTGACACGAAGTCGTTAATATTCTGCCCAAGGATTATATTATTAGATCCGGTGCGCGCATCCTCACCCTAAACTTTTTGCGATGTCGATAGTTGGAAAATAATCATAAATAACGCCGAATTTTTTCATTTTAGCGTGTACGAATGGCTAATGACATTTTTCGTTCACTTTTTAATTCGATTATTAAAATCCTGACTACATTGCAAACGTACGTGCTTCTGCGTGCTCTCGCTTGTAGATGCCCTTAAATGTTTTGATAGCCCCGCCTACAAAATATATTTATTTTTTTTTCTTATCGCAGACAATCACTCCGACTCTTATTGATTCGCTTTTCTCGAAATTGCTGCATTTCGAGAAATGTGGGCATTGTGCCTTCCATTTGTGCCAGACCGCTGTACTTTTCGTGACTATGCTTAATGGCATTTTTAGAGAGTTGTTATTGAACCAACCAAATTTTGTTTACATGTATGTTAGTTGTCATAAAATGAAAGAGTGACGTTAATTCTCAATTATAGAGAGAGAGATATGCATTATACTGTAAAACCTGACATTGTATAGCTTTTACTGGTTTACTATTGTTTATTTATAAATTTTTAAAATCACGTGAGTGCGTATGAATTAATTTTCATAAGTATAGATAGAAATTACTGAACTAATTAGTTGTTGAGCCGTAGTTGTTATAACCGTAGGTTGCAAAATAAGTTTGAATATAAAGTGCTTAAAACAACATCAAGAAACAGTTTCAAATATTTGGTCAACATAATAGTATTTCATATATGTGGTTGCAAAGTATTTTGCACAGGCAATTAACCTTGATTTGTTATGACAAACATTAGTTTTTTTTTTTAATGAACAAGTTCCTTACAACCTCCTTATGAAAATTTGTAGAGACAATTAAATATTAGGCTCAAAAACTGATCAAGTGTTGCATTTTGAATTTACTTCCCTTTTTAGAGTCTTCGCGTTAATCTAATAGGTGTAACCTTATCAAATCATTCAAAAATTAATTTTCAAAACCCGTATGTGCAATATAGTTAGGAACTCATTTTTATCTTCTAATATGTTTTTTTTGCGCTTAAAATCTTGAACTTTGGGGTCATGTGTATCGATAACCTGACTGTTTCAATTTTAGTACACAACACCCTAACATTTTAATTTAGTGTGTTACTTGCCAATTGACAAACAAATCTCAATTTCTTCGGTGTGTGTTGCTTTTTTTGGGCAAAAATGTAACTTCCTCTCTCAATTTATCCATGGCAACCACATAACAATTATTTAGTCAAAAAAGACTTTACACGTGAACAACTACCATCAACAGATCTAGCCTCCATTATTACCACCGTCCTTCACCAGCCAACCACCGCGCCCGCCGTCACTGATGTAATTGCTATCAAACCACCACCATCACGACTTTCACTGCAAATGGACATTCCATTCTCACCAACCCAGACCCATAACCATACTCCTAACCTCGTCTATGTATATAATCCCATGAATGAGAATGTAAATCCGTCATCTGATTCTCATCGAATTAATTATACAAAATCGACTAGTAAGTTTCAACTGACGATTTTCAGCTTCAACCTTTGAAGCTGATGGATTCATGGCTATAAATCAGGATCTTGAACCATATTGTTTATGTGGTGATAGTCGTTGGATCTACAGATGTACGGCTGATGTTGTGGCTTTGGCGATTGTATTACGGTGGTCAAGCTGATTACAGGTTTGATAACACCAGGCCGCTACAAGAGAAGTGAATAAGCTGGAGCCCCTATCGAGTGAAATAGGGACCGAAGTTCCGAATTTGCCCATAATTGGAGAATATCGTACCAAATTAAGCCATTAACGGGACGAGTATAAAAATTAAAATAATAAGATGATTCGCGCAAGTAACCCTAAATCTCGACATTTTATGCACAAAAAGTCCCCTTTTTTTTTCTTTCTTAAAAGTCCCTTTTAAGAGTACTTAATTAGGACTTTGTGACATTTACAACATAAACTTATATCATCAATCTGGTTCCCTAGTTCTTTTACTTGTATAATCACACAACAGAAACCATCATAGTACTAGGTTAGACTTCGCACAGCACTCATCACCATCATTGTTTGGATCAACGTTGTTTAAAGGTAAATCTTTGGCATGGAAGAAGCAACACCGGATAGGCTCCTTCATTGCGTGAGAAGACTGGTCTGGTTAACTATGACGACATTTTGTTGAGTCGTCGTCGTGATTAAAAAGTCCGATGTCTGATGATAACTGGTGGGACACCGCTCCCTTTTGTTTGCTTTGGTTGGTCAGATTCGCTGGTGAACTGCGTGTCGACCTCTAATTGGTAGGCCCGCCTTCTTGCGGAATAGCAATCGCATCTGTTGCTCAGATGCCGCAATCGACGGACGGACGGAAATTGAAATCATGGATCTTTCAACGTCTTCCTCAACTTCTTCTTCTCTCCCATCGAAATCTGGCTGCGGCGCTTGGCTCTGCCCAAGAGCCAATTTCACCACATTTTAAGATTGCTGAGGTAGCCATGGAATAAAAGATCATGGTCGGAACATATTTGTAGTGATGCATATTTGGTGACGCAGAAAACCATCACCGAGAACTGTCAATGAAAGTATTAACGAGATTTAACCGCCCATTTATTGCAAATGGACAAAACCAGATCACTGTTTTCTAATTTGTCTTGTCGTCTGCCTCGTTACGGAACGAACGTCCAATAAATAACCATCCACCCCTTTTACAGGGCGGACGACGAAATTCATTAAAACAAAAAAATCTGAGTCACCCATGTTGTCAGCTCCCCTTCCTAATAACCGTCAATATTTAGTATTTTTTCGTTAGTGCTTCTTTACTTATTTTATAATTTATGCACGACTGAAAATAATTTATGTTCAGCTTTCAGGGTATGGACAGGCATAAAGTATTCTCATGGTTGTGAAAAAGTTATCTTACATCATTACTAACACCAGCTCCGAATTGATTCTTGTACGGGTAAACAGGGGTTTATTACTTAGTGACATCAATTCAAATTTGCCATTGGATTGACTTGGCTGTGGAAGGTACAAATTCTAGATAGAAAGCTGATGGTCTTGGCCTGCTGTTTCTTCTCCCTGTTTGATACAAGCTCGTATCTACTTCCTCTTTTGTGTATTGTGGTGCTGCAAACTTGTGGCATTTGTTTGGATAAGGTTGCTGTCCCTTCTATCAAATTCTCCCTGCTGTCGACAAAAGAACAAAAAGAATTCCGTTCGAGACGAACAAAACTTCAATGTAACGTTGATAGCAATAATGCGATAACCAATTAAACAAACGACCGAAATAACAATAATAGAACCTTGAGCCCAAACCCCTCCATCTCGTTAAATACCAGCACGTCAATTACACCATAATTCTCAAATCATGTTTATTTGGCGGTTGATACGAAACCATCTTTCTCAAGTACAAAAAAAGCACATTGACATTTAACTTGAGAGAAACCATGACAAACCATCAAGCATTCAAGTAATGGATGCCGAATTCATCCGCAGTTAACATACGGAAAAAAGTGATATTATCTTGCTACAGAAAAGCAATCGCCCGAAACAATCTGTTACACATGGATTCATACCCTAGACACTGATTGTAAAAACTGCAACTAGTTGCATTTGTTCCTCGAGGCTTGGTGCAAATTATTTCAGGCACAAGATTGAGGTCAAACCCTATCATTATAACGGGCATGCTTTCTCGAACTCTTTCTGCTCTTTGCGGCATAACTCAAATTCATCTGTATTGTAGTACATACAGCTGGCATAAGCATCCATCTCTTTTGTGCAATTCTGGTGAAGTTCTTTTAGCCTGCATGAAAAACATCAGGGTGAATCCATAAGATTATCTTTTCAAAAGAGAAAAGAAAAACAGATTTACGACAGAGATCAGATGAATAGATAACGCAAGCGTCAACATCTCAACATTCGCTATCTAGCAAGTTCCACCTTAGGCCTATCTCAAGATTTAGGAAATATGAAAGCATAAAAAAGGCCATTCACGTGCAGGGAGATCACACCCTCAAGATAGTATCTCACTGAGTTCTGTAAGCATAATGCAATCACCTTGTAGCAAGAATAGTAAGAAAATAGAGATCAATTCTAGCAGAATATAACTAAATAAATGGATATAACAGATGGTTATGACTTGATCCCAATTTCCTAACTTGTGACCGAAATTAGAGTCCTAAAATGAAATAATATACCACTATATTCACAGTTACACCAAGTATAAAACAGAGCATCTAAATCCACTATTGACAAAATGTCTCCATAAGATAAAAATCTAAAGAGAATTCATCCTCTTAAAACTCCATCCGAAACAAAATAAATAAACGCAACGACTAAGTCTAATTACACAATTCTAACTCCAAATCATACTACCCACATCCAGGTAAAGTTCTCTAAGATATAACTAAATTGTTCAATTAACTTAATTGAATAAGTACAGTAGTCCGAACATTAAAAGCTAGCCAAAGTTTCTAATAACCTCTTTCACATGTTGTAAGGGACAAGGTAAACGAATAGGGAGAGCTCGTATAGCCCAGTAAGGGGGAACAAGATGGGGATAAAAGATAAACCATACAATAATTCAAAGTCAAAAATTAAGCCAAAGCATTGACGAGCAAGTAACAACTAATAGACGATGCAACAAACTAGACGAAGCAAATGCACAAAATGATCATTAAGTGGTCCTAAGAACCCAAATCAAACACAAAACCCCAAAACATAAAACGCATATCAGTAACGCAATACCCGCCGTCAAGAGGGCTATCCACAAGTCACTTTGTGGACTGTAAAAGTTACCAAGTAACTACAAAAGCCACCAGAGCGACTAAGAATGCCTTAAAGACTCCGCTTATAAAGAAAGAGTTGTTCATCTTAACCATATACAAATGAGTTAAGCGAGTAGTTCATAAAAGTTTAAACAACACAATCGTTCAAACCAACGAGAGGACTGCAGTTTTCTCTAACCACATCAAGAAAGCTAGAATCCCTTACTCAAATTGTGTAACTTAGTCTCTTAATTGTGGCTCTCTCTCCAACCTAGATCACATAATCATATACATTAATAAGACAATCCATCTAACCAAAAGAAATCCAATCAAACTAAATTAAATCACCCCCACTTAGATATAAGAACCCACCAAACTAATTTTAATCTCTTAGAAGCTGTTATTCTCAGTGCTAAAAGCATCTAGGTTAATCTCAAGCCTCTCTTAAGAATTATAGGATAAAACCTCAAAATCGTCATTACAAACACTGTTATATTGTAAGTTCAGTTTTGCCTTTCAAAAATACATATCTGCGAGAGTACGTAAAATATGTGGTTCTCCATAGTGTCATAAAGTTATAGTAAAATTTCAGAAAATAATATAGAGAGTACCATCACTTATTGCATCTTAAGAAAAAGCACAGTTTTTACCCTTTTTAATTGTCAACGATGGGTATAAACTTCATTAGCGAAGAAAGTACACAAGATATAATGTAGCTAGCGGTGTTAGTGATCTATGTTTAAAATTTCAAATCCAAATTTCGAGAGTAGAATACAAAAAATAATTTACTGCAAATATTTTAAAAATCAATTGTGATAAACACAAGTTGAGCACCCACCCTTTGAGAACATTATACTCATGAGCTCAGTCCATTAAATGTCATAGGTTCTTAAGTAACTCGGTAAAAGTTTATCGCATATTAGGCTCGGGATATTACAATGAGATTTCTATATCACATAAGAGAGGAGAACCTCAATTGGCAAGGTCCTTAGGAGGTAAACTCCGAAGTTAGCTACATTTTAGAGTTGACTATTATGCCATGATTATTGGAATTGTCTCTTGTCCTATGACTATTTTTTAGCACAGGAAAGAGAACTTTCTTCTTTCCTCCTCTTCCATCCCTGCACAAACCCTGTTGACAACGTTCCCATGGCATCTAATAGCATTGCCGTATTCTCATCCATTCACAAACCCAATTTTGCTTCGTTATAAAACCAGTGACCATCCAATAACCCTAGAAATCCTACTAATGCAAGCTGATACGCCGAACTGAAGATCTTCTCAAGTTTGTTTGCTAATATGCTGCTTAATATGGGAGCCCGTATCTATAAGCTAACTTCAAGGGCCTGAGCCCTGTCACAGGGAGTGCTTATATCAATAGGAGAAGCAATGACAGATGCTAAATGAATCCACATAGTTGTTCTCTACTTTTGCTTTGGGGCCAACATAACTCTTCTCAAGACTCAAGCTGCTAACTTGGATATCAGTTTTAACTGACTGGCAGGTTAAACTCTCAACAACAAGAACCATAACTGGTAAAACCTATTTGAAAAGTTGTTATCTTGCTGCCACTCTCAGTGATGATTGCTTGACTTCTTGCTAGTTCTAGTTGCATCTCCTTGGTTCTGAAGCTCTTTACAGTTTAATTTTGAATTGAGGGATGCGAGTTCTCCTCTTAAGGCCCTTGCCTTGTGACTTAAGGAAACCAGGGGTGATTTGGACAAATTAACCACAACGAGTATTTTCTTCCGATGAGCATGATACATACATAAACACCTGGACGGAAGGTTGGATGGCACGAATGAATTAGGACTTATATTTTTGTTGGGGTGGGGAGATTAACGAGATTAACGTTGCTAAGAGTGAGTTGTTTTGTGGGAAGGTTCCAAACGTTCATGTCTTGGCGCTCACACAATTGGTTGGGCAAGATTGGGAGTCTGCTTCTTACTTGGAGAATCTTCCGCAGGAGAAGTCGTTCAGGGAAGGCTTCTTGGGGTGCAGAGGGGAAGCGGTTAGACAGAGGGTTGGCTGGAGGGAAGAAGCAGTTTCTTTCTAAAGGGGGTCACCTCTCCAGTTTGCCCACTTGTTTCACGTCTCTTTTCATGACGCCAGCTACAGTGGTCGAGAAATGGAGAAAATTGAGTGTTTTCTTTGGTAGGGGGTGGAGGATGATACAGATATCATTAAATGAATTCTGGCGTGTACTCCCATCCACACAGGCGTGCTGGGCATCAAGAGGTTGAGAACCTTTGATACGTGTCTTCTTGGCGAATGGCTATGGAGATTTACGGTGGAGAGGGATGCTTTGTGGAAGACGGTTAGTGGCATGTTTGGGGCTGATGCCAGTCCTTGGGCCCCTAAGCAGGGGTTATAGCAGCAGCTTGTGGATGCTATTAGATGGATGTGGACTTATTTTTGAGAAGTTCATTCACTATAAGGTTGGCAACGCTCCTGGATACACTTTTGGTTAGATGCATGTTGCGTTGAGGAGTCGTGGAAGGCTTTCCCTATTTTGTTTCCATGAGCTAGTGACAAGGAGGCGTTGGTAGTGGATATGTTCACTAGATCATCGGAGGGCATTGTGTGGAGCCCTATGTTGAGAAAAAGCTTTCGGGATTGGGAGCTTGATGCAGTTTCAGCTCTTCTTCAAAGACTTCACACTGTTAGGGAGATCAGAGGTGTAGGGGACACGTTGTAGGAGGGAGGCCCCAAGGGCACCTTCTCAGTGAAATCGCTTTTTGCTTTGTGGTCTGCTTGGGGTAGACTTCTTGGTCATCAGTTTGGAGACCGATAGCTCCTCTCGATGTATGCTTTTTCGCTTGGGAGGCGACAAGCTGGGTATAATCAGCGGCAGCGTTATGTTAATTGGTGCTATATGTACAAAAGCAACAGTGAATCGATGGATAACCTATTGTTGCATTATCCTGTGGCTCGTGAGCTTTGGGAGTTGGTTCTAAGCCTCCTACGTGTGCACTGGGGTGATGCCTAAGTCTGTTATCGATTTGTTGAGATCCTGGTCTCTTTGTAAGAGACGGATGGGAAAGCGCGATCGTTGGGACTGATCCCCTTGGGTCTGCTTCGGTGCGTATGGCTGGAGAGGAGTAGATGAGCTTTTGAAGGGGTAGAGTTGTCAATGCAAAGGCTGAAGTCTTCCTTTCTGCTCCTCCTTTTCCGCCAGGCTTGGAGGGAAATTCCAATGAAGCCTTTCTTGAGATTTTAGCTAGATTTGATGAATGGATAGATTTTTCGAGGGCATACTTTTTGTGTACTAGGTTGCTTGCCCCTTTGGCTCCTTTATTAATGTATATCCTACTTATTCACTTATTAGTTATTAATAGCCAGTAAACACAATCATAGTATCATACCACTAAAAATAGCAACTGAAACAAGACACACGTAATTAGCTTAATGGCATTTTTTTTCACATGCCCCTTATGTTGTAAACAAAGAATACTCCATCCGTACCAAGATTTCAGTCCCCTTTGATTTTTTGCAAGTTTCTAGGATCAAGTTTTAAGCATCTAAGCATTGCATTCAACTCAAATAATGTCACATACTACGTCCCTTCCGTTGGAATTTCCCTATATGACTTCTTCCAAGTTCCTAGAATAGATTTAGTGCCACATAAACATCTGATTAAGCTCAAAAAGCTACCTTGGATAAAATAAATATCATTTGCAATTCAAGCGACGGCAAAACAATGAGTAAAGTCAACGTCTATAAGTGCTAACTCTCATCTTAGGAATTTGTAAAGAAGTCAGAGGAAAACCCAACGGAACGGAGGGAGTATCTATAACAAACTGAGGAAAAAACAACGAGCAAAGTTTAGATGCTTGCATGTCAAAATCCGCAGTAAGTCAAATTGGGCAAATGGTATAAGAAATCAGTCATCGTTAGATATCAAAATCGGCAGGTACTGAGATGCAACATTGTGCGAGTGGTGTTCTTACAGGCTAAGGACGCAGCCGGTGACCTGGCGGCCCTTGTCGAGACACTTCTCGGGGTTGAGATCGTCCTTCTTGCACTTGAGGAAGGCGATGTTCTCGCTCCGGCACCTGCTGGCTATGTGCTTGGAAGCGGACATCAGCACCGCCGACGTAGGGACCGGCTCTCCCACCGCGTTCACCGTCGGGCTCGCCATCCTCGCTGACTATCAAAACCGATCGAATCAAAACCGAATCGCTTCCTTCGGTAAGAAATTTACGAGAAACGTTACGAAGTTTTCGTTTTTCTTAGCAACCAAACAGAAAATTGAGACGAAATTCAATCAATTCACTAAGATTTGGAGAGTGTGAAGGTTCTGTACCTGATTTGCCCCGATTTGGTTTGAGCTTGAGCTGAAGGACTGAGACTGAATTTCTGAGTGTTACGGCTCCGTGGATGAAGATGACCTTTCTATTTCGATTTTCATTTTTGTCTTTCTTGTTCTTTTGAATAAATAAAGATTTGGTCTCGTGATATAAAATGAATGAATATTTTACGCTTATAGATCGTTAAAACTGACATATTAAAGACAAATTTTACTACAACTTCGGATTCGATTCCGCTCGTTTAAGATTTCGTTAAAGCACAATAACCTTTCGCAGTCTTGTTTGCACAAGCATTTGTCTTATGCGAATTAAATTCAAACAAATGGCCCAACCTTATCGAGGTCATGGTCTTTTACAATCTTGTCTGTAAAAGTATTTATCTCTTCCAATTAAAATTCAAACAAACTTTTCATGAACGGGCAATCAACTCAAATATCCCTTTTCTGTACTGCCATCTAGATCAAAATATGAAAGATGAACAATATCTTGGGCATCCAACACAAGAACTAGATGATGTATGCCAATACTATCCTAATAGCCCATAATTTTGCTGGCAAAATCAAAAAATTTAAAACTGTCTCGGTTCATTTACAAACTTGATAAATGATTTCGATCATGCTACGATAGTTTTGCATTACGTTTGTCAGCTGTATTGTATTATAGTTCATGACAATTACCTTATTTTTTTTTATAACAAATCTTAATATAAGATAGACCATCACATCTCTTTCATCCAAATGAGCTTTCAAGCACTATGCTAAGCACTTTCATTATGAGATGACAAAAACTAGTCTCCAGTAATTTCTTTAACTTTTGAGGGCATTGGTGTCCTTTTTCACTATAATAGGGGTTTTGGAAGTTCCACCATCATAAGAATTGGAAAAATCAGAAGTGAAGATTAATTAAGCCTCTAATTGTAGCGCTTCTTCGATCAATTTATCATCATTTAACGGTGTTATGCAAATTGATTTCGTGATTTTATTTGTGTAATTGTGCCTTGTAGATGTTCATCTGATTGTCTTTATAGATGTATCTAAATCGATGCTTGTCATTGCGTAAATTTGTACCTAGATCTTGCTTATATTATTGTATTGAGATTCCAATATACACATATGTGAACTCTGTTACTTTTTATCCAGCTTTGTTGAGTGCATGTGTTGGTGTATTTGAGTTGTTTGTGTTTTGTGAGTCCCTGTATGTAAGCTTGGCAATGTGTGTGTTTGTGTGTGTACGTGGGTTTATGCACTTGTGTTTGTGTGTGTGAGTTTGTAAGTGCGTTTGTGAGTGAGTCGGGGAGCATGTGTGCTTGTACGTGATGTGTCTACGTGTGTATAAGAATTTTATTTGTATGTGTATGTGAGTGTGTCTGTGTGAATTTGCGAGTGCGTGTTGTGTGATTATGTATTTGTGAGAGTCTCTTAGTGCGTGCATGGCTAGAGAGCACCGACACCTCATATGCGACGAGGTATGGTATCTGATTCCTATCAACACCCTGACACCTCCGGACACTTGTCAGATTCGAATTTATTTTAATTTCTGAATACCATCTGTCACGCCACTAAAGACCTCCCTAAGTCGACTGTGCGACACTTAGCTAAATCAAGCCCCCGCTTGCACGCTAAGTCAATCTATCCCTTGGGCTGGGCGATGTTAACAGCAAATGAATAAAGAAAAACAAGAGTTTGGGATAATGATATTCACTATATTGCTTGGAGAATGTTACAATGATTGGATCACTCTATGCCTTGATCAAGTGAAGCCTTAACTATTTATATTATTCCACCTTCTCAACAGACGGTGTGGATATATTTGATCCTGCTACATACTATAATTAATATATAAATATTACAAGTCTCCTTATCTTTCTACAACTATCCCTAAAGTCTCTAGTACAAGAAGTATATGTAGAGAGTTAGTAAATATTCTGGAGACCTTGCTGATTCATCGCCTCGTAAGCGCTCGTCACCGACACTTCATCACTTCACGAAGAAGTGTGGAAACGCATGGGATCAAAGTACAAATTTTCAAACTTATTAATGGGGTTTGTGTGTAATAATTGACAATTTTGGAGCTCTTTTAGAAATAAACTTTGAGAAAAGCCCTGATTAGATCGACCCATTGGCCATTACCGTTGTCTTCTGAGTCTTCTTCTTGCGGCGTCAAGAGAAGAGAACGAAGCAGACGACCCCCACCCACACTGGTCGCCAGAGGATCTCGCCTTCGTATCTCGCCGCCGTCTCCGGTTTCGAGCAACAGGTACCTTCGTCATTCTCTCTCATACTTTTTTCCCTCTTTACTGAGGTCTCCTTCTTTCTCTCTTATCTCTCTCTCGTTTCGGTTCATTCGAAGATGACACCATTGATATAGATTGAGCCCTTGGTCGAAGGAAAGATATAATAGTCGTGTGACTTTGCAAGAGTTAAGTGGTGAAGTGATTTCTTATGACTTTGCAAGAGTTCCCTGTCTCTGTTTCTGTTTGGACGGTGAAGAAGAGGGCGCTTTCCCCATTTCTGTTGCCTGAATGCATGACTTAGTAAGAGTAGAGTAGTGAAGTACTTTGTTATGTTATGTATCATGTTTTTTTGTACTATATTGCATTTAAATTTGAAGTATGACTTTTATTTGAGTTGTTTGTTTTGTGGTCATTGATTATTGTTTACTATTTTAGATGTAGAATGTATTTGATATTTAATGACTATGTATATATACATAGTAAAAATATATAAAAAAATTCCAGTTGTGTCCTGCGGTGTCCAAAATCTGGTTTTTTAGAAATGCCGGTGTTCGGTGTCCCGGTCAGTGTTGGTGTTGGTGTCGGGCGCGGTGTCAGTGTCCATGCTACATAGGTGCGCGGTGTGTCTTTGAGTCTGTGAGTGCGTGTGCGTGTCCCTACGTCCGTGCATGTGTAGTTTTTATGCTGCTAGATGGGTGTGTTGGTAAGCGTATTTGTGTTATGAGCTTGTGAGTGTGCTTTTGTGCAGCGTGTTTGTGGTGATTTTATTGATCCTTTTGATTGTTTACTTTCAGGAATGGGTGAGAAGAAGAAGTCGGCTTTACAGCTATGCAGGCTTGTTTCAGCTGCGGGGACTGGGTTCTTCTACACAAAATGGAAGAACCCGAAGAAGATCACATGGAAGCTTGAATTTCGGAAGTATGACCCTCGTGTGAATCGTCATGTCCTGTTCACCGAGGCAAAGAAGTGAATAAGGAAAACCCTGATATGGTAGACCCAAAGTTTTAATATTATGTAGTGCTGTCTTATGACAAATTTCGACCTAATTAGCTAAGCTGGATCAGTTCTATTTTCTTTCACTCTCAAGTCTTGTGTTTATTAGTATGAAAAACCCGCGTTTAATATTTAGACAGTCTTCCGGTAGTTTACTTATGCTTAAAATGCATGTACTTTTTCTTTGTGCATCACAATTTATTTGACATGTCTGAAAAACTTCAGTCACCAGGGTAATCAACCTAATCTTCCAAGAAGTTCTTAATTTATGATTCCAATTTGCAGTGAATTGACCTTCTGAAGTTCTTAAGAGGTTTCGCGCCCAAAGAAAATTCAATACTTCCTCAGAAGTTTTTATGAGCTATCATTGGATGTCACTCTTTTATGTGATTTGGAGCCTCTGAAGTCTTGTTTACTTCAGTCTGAGGTGAAACTAGCTTTGAATCTTCCTTCTAATATGATGCTTTACTTAATAGAAAAGAACCTCTTTTATAGCTCACTTTTCTAACCCAATTAGGATTTGGGAGAGTCTTGATGCCAGTACTGAGTCTAGATGTACATATGCTTACCCTGCTATTGGCAGCAAGCCTCTTTCCGTGTTTTGAACCCATGTCCTCCAGGCGGAAGAAGTACGTTGTTAGGTTTTAGTTTAGTCCCACCCTCTTGCTTCCTGTGCTCTCAACAGTGTTTAGAATCCATGTTATGGAATTCGGATTCATCAGGTCCTGTTTACAAATAATTGCATGCCTTCCGCAAAACCTCAAAGATTGCTCCTTCTTGTATGTAGCTAATCAGTGCAAGTGTTATTGGTGCAACTTTGTCGAAGCCCTCTGCTTTTACAATTATGATTAGGGTGGCTGTGGAGCAACCGAAACTGTATTAGTATGGTGCCTCCTTATTGCCAGAATACAACCCTTTAGTACTTGATACTTAGACAGAGAACAGAGAAGCTCATCTTGGAAATTTCGACAATTATGTACGGATGGCCTGGTGAGATGTTTGAATCGCTACAAATCCACTTCGAAGATGGAGGTTTTGAAATTGATTTACATCAATTGTCATTATTTAGGTACTTACTTCGGTGATCAACCGATGCTCGTGGGATGGGAGGACTACCCACGTTTGAAATGATAGAATGATATGTGTCGGATGTAGGATGGTTTATTATACGTGTAAGTAAGGATTATTCTACACAAGATACATGTTTGAAAGGATTGCTTTAGGAACAATAATATGTGTTAAGCCTTCTAAGAAGGCTGTCATATGAGGGTGTAGGTATGAATCACGTGCTGCTTATCTGTCTTGATTCTGCTAGTTCCTAGAGCTAAACTAAGAATGGTCATTATGATGTTGTTTTTGAGTCAAACACATCCTTCAGACTTGGTTATATCTGCTTACATCATGCGCTTCTATGAACTTTGGCCATAGGGACACTCGAGGATTTGCTTTACAATCCCACCAAGTCCCGATAGTTGTAGGGTGTAGTAGGATTAGTTTCAATGACCTCCCCTGGTTTCCCTAGTTACAAATACTTGAGTTCTCATTTTTTGAATTTGCATTGTTCTTTCCGTGTCAGTGTTGTGTGCTGTACAAGCTGATTTCCTTTAATAGGTTACGTCTTCATACTTCCTTATTTTTACGTGTATTATACTGAGCTTCACCTGTTTATGCCTTTAAAAGTTATACGAGCCAAATACTGAGTCAACTCAATGCCACATTTAGTTTATTACGTGGTTCACTTGGTACAGTTTGGAGTTGGGTCACCTCAACTCCGACCATCTTCTTCATCTATCTGGAGTAAAACCATTATCACCTTCTTCGTACTTCTTCCCATTGATGCCCTTGTGCCAATCAAATGCATCTTCTTACTTCACGAACAGTAATGAAATTACTTAGCACCGCCTTTGAATAGCTGCCACACACCCGCTGCACAGCCACCATTGTCCCACCTTGGCTCCACTTTTCCTACCCCATATAGACGCACAACAGCCCACTGCTGAGACCAATACTCCCAGTTCCAAGCATTGCCATGTCACCAGCACCACCCCCAACAAACATTGCCATCTTCTCCTTCCCTTCCCTCGGCCACCGCTCACCTTCAAGCCTGACTGCTTCGCCACCACCCATATTGGTGCATACATAAGTGATATATACCCAAATGCTTGGAGAAACTTGGTATCTGTTCATATACAATTCTCCCGGAAAGTCAAAGCAAGGAAAGAGACAGCCCCAATCCATTTCTGTACGTGATTACACACAAACATACGCTCGAAGACATATGCATACATATCTTGATGAGTGTATGTATCTCGTCCTGAAAAGTTAATTAAGAAAATTCTACGATGCTCAATAGTGTGTGTGCAGATTGTAGCAGGTGGGCTTGACTGTTACGATGATGGCTTCTATTTGGCCGTTAGGGGTGCAAATGTTGTAGTGGTAGTATTTAGGTGATGTTTAGCTTGGATCATCATTGCCTATAGTGTAGTTGTAGTGCTATGGGATGTAGAAAGAGAGAGAAATATGGCTTAGGTGATTAGTGATGCTGTTTTTCATGGGTAGCCGGAGATGCATCGCTGAGGGTGATGGTTGATAACACAAGAGTGGTATTGGTATAGTGGATGTTTGTCAATACTGGAAAGGGATGTAGAGTAGGTAGCCGGAGATGCATTAATGAGGGTGATGATCGGCGAGAGGTTTGTGTAGGGTGGATCACCATTTGGAAAAGGGCAAACGATTGCTTTTGGGGCTGCAGCATGAGTACAAATGGTAGAAGACTCTTACATGATAAGTGCAAATTTGACCATGTGAATCATGGTCAACGAACTTAAGGGAGGTCTATGCAAACGACAACCAACCAGAAGCGAGGCACAAGACCCAGGGAGGCTACTGAAGTTGATCCTGTGCTGTATGGTATATCCTTATCTTGCAACTTGTGTATACAATTATATGTTGTTTGCGACGAATATGAACTCTTTAGATGGTATAGAATTTTGGATATATGAAGATGATATGCCAAGAAGGGCGGTTCTTCGGCATAACATTCTTTTTGAAGCGCAGAAAAATCTGGATTTCGCGTCTTCTAGAAATTGAATGATTTTTTCGTCGTCGGGATTGAAGCAGATAACTGCTAACAGACTGTAAGATAGAGCTTCACTTCTAGAACTTCAAAAGGAAACGAAACAGATTGACAGTACAGCTTTCCATTTCCAGTTGATAGCATGATACTGCTGATGTGAACTAATTTTGGCGTGCAGTGCTTTTCGGAGTACTTTTTATGTACCATATGCGTCTGTGTGTTGCCTTCCTAACCAAACAGTCAACAAGGTGCTGGCATAAACTTGACAACAGAATTATCATTTGGGCCATATTTGAAGTCCATTTGGGTTCCCAAAATCCCCCCATACAGTGGAGGATGAATAGCAAATCTGGCTTGATGTATGCCATGCCAAGTGGCAGAAGATTTGAATGTAGCGGTGATAGATATGATGTAGTGTAATTGCCAAGTAGGATAAACCGAGATGGAGATTTTCACGTAATAGTTGATCAAATTTATTTCGAATACTAATGGAGCACTCGTTAAAGCAAAACGTAATAGTAGATAAAAGAATTACTATTTTCTTTTCTTATCTATTGGTTGCACCACGTTTTATATATCATTCTGTTCACGTTTTTATTTCGAATACTCATGGAGCACTCGTTAAAGCGAAATTTGTTGTTGTAATCCATCGCAAAATTACTATGCGGAAAAATAACATTTGTCCTTTTAATGTCTATAAAGGGCAACTTTAGATTCATCATACTATGTAACGAAAGTGCATGTTACAATCTTTGTTGATGTAATTTTTTTTATTTTTTAGTGAACGGGAGAGTAACGTGAAAAAAATAAATATTTGTAGGAGTTTCGTCAGCTCAGTATTTTTGTCTTTACATTTTTCGTAGCATGATTGAACAACGTAGTCATGACATCCCATGACCGTAACCCCGTGACTATAACAGAGCTAGAATCACCCAACTTTTTAAACACCACTAAACTAAAGGAGACAATTGAAAACAAACTCACAAGTAGGTGCCAAATTGAGAGTAATTAAACCTGTGGTCCTATATGGAATCACTGCAAAAAGCAAGGGATCCGCAACCTTTCCACGAGCACTTCCAAGCACCATTCAAACCCTGCCACTATAAAAAGGAAATTTACAAAAAGCACAATAAGAGGCAAAATCTTTATGACTTTTGCCGTATAGTTAATGAATTTCATCATTATGGTGTTGCCACGACCCCTCAGAGCTCTAACTCGTTTTGCATGCCAGGCCCGATCAACGGTTTACTGGGACTAGGGGATTGGCTACCGACCGGGACTATGATGGAATGACATAGATACTAATGATGCTTACTGTTTTGTTTCTTCCTTTGATATTATTATTATTATTATTATCTGTTGTATGGCCCTAAGGCCGGTATCTTTTGAACTCTTGAATTCTGGATCATTTTCATATCAATGCAATTAGCTTATTACCAAAAAAAAAAAAATGAGGGAAAACCAAAATAAAGGAGGTCTCAAGCACCGCACCCCTTCTTTGGAGTTATCTGGCAAAGCTTATTTTGAATAAGTTTAATCCGAGGAGTTATCTGGCAAAACTTATTATGCATCGATTCAAAGTCGCACCATTTTGAAAAGTAAAATTCTTAAGAGTTTTGACTTGAGATATGGGGACATAACACTAAAATGAACGACAAAAGAAAACACCACAAATTAATAAATTAGCAAGATTACTCTCACATTATAACCGTTGCCATAAAGTGCAACCATTATATGATACTAGCAACACCAAGAAATTGTTGACATAGATAGAAGAGCGTATCCTCCAATAAGAGAGAAGGGGGTAGTCAAAGCACTATCGATCGGAAGTCATACCCTCGAGGGATGCACCGCCAACCGACCTTGTTCTTCTGAGAAGGGTTCGAGTGTGAGCATGCATGTCGGACCAATCACGATGACCAATTGTGCGAATCAACGGCTTGCTTGGCCGTCGCTGAAATTTGAAGCTAGAGGTGTCATAAAAGTTACTACAGGGACAACTGGCTTGTGGCAGCCAAACGTTCCACATCCGACCGGGACGCATCGCGCCGGTCCTTATCCGTTTCCCTCCTGACAATTTCAAGCACTCTTTGACTCTCTTTTCAAAGTCAGACTGTGAAACTGCGAATGGCTCGACCGGTCCGCCTAGTGTGTGCACCGGTCATCTTATGTTCTTGCAAGGTCCATTGCAAAAAAGGGCACATTATCATAACTTTGGCAGAATCAGACAATTAGACCTAGAAACAACATGGCTCAAATACGCGAGAGTGGTTATTATTATTTTCCTAGGTAATGACCTAGCGTCACACAGCTTTTCAGAAATCTTGAATCACTTTCGAAGGTTGCACAAATTGGCAGTTCACAACCATCGCGGGTTGCAACATAGCTAAAGAAGGTGGAAGGGGTCCTTCCAAGGCTGGACCGAAGTGATTTGCAGCTCGAAGGGAATATGCACCGTTTTACCAGTATATCTAACATCTTTAAGCCACAACCTAGCCATCTCAAACCTGCATCGAAGAGATCTCACCAAACAAGCTGGATCGAAGGCTCAGTGACAATGACAAATATAGAAAAAACCTAGTAGATCTGAGGGCTACACATGAGAGGTAGTAACTTTGGGGCCAAAGACATTTCGACCTAAGGTGGTGGTCAGGGGCAGAACCAGAAAGTCTAATGGGGGGGTGGGGAGGTGCCACAAAACTATAAGAAAAATTAATGACAACCATAAACGAATTCGCATCACTATTTGATGCGTTAAATGCAAAATATATTACTTAATTTGACTACTAATCATACAAGTTCACTATTCATACTGATTTACTTAAATTGGTAAGGTTAGTCAACAACAAATTATTAATCTTTCATAGAAAAATTACCTCTTATTGTCGATCTATTATGTATTACTATTAATTGTAC
The DNA here is from genome assembly GCA_033065855.1 of Escallonia rubra. NCBI lineage: Eukaryota > Viridiplantae > Streptophyta > Magnoliopsida > Escalloniales > Escalloniaceae > Escallonia > Escallonia rubra. Next base: position 31,234 of record JAVXUO010000087.1, on the reverse strand, counting down.
GAGAAAAATAATCACGCATAAGTTAAAATACTGTAAGAATTTAAAAGAACTAACTTTGATATTTTCTTTATAACTGAAGATTTGAAATTTAAAAGAATGAAGATGAACAAGTGAACGAGAAAAACAAAAAATATGACAGTCGGTGAGACAAAAAGTCAAAGACACAATAAAATAAAATAATACATTAATGTTACAATATAATGATAAGTTTCCTAAATATTTTAAACTTACTTAACCAATACTTAAAATAGTTAAACACAAATTTCCAAATTTTGGGGGGGTTTGCATCCGCCCATGGTGGTGGTGGAGGTTGGAGGGTGGATGAAGGTGATGGCGAGGTTGAAGGAATCAACATCGAGTGAGGTGCTGAGGGAAGGGGTGGGGTGCTGAGGGGTGAGAAGACAGGAGGAAATAGAAAGAGAGAGAAAGAGTAAGATGAGGATGCGCGATACTCTTAGGGCCTCCTTCATCCTCACAACTATGGAAACTGAACGAGGAATGAGGTGGTTGCTTTCCACAGAGAGAAACAAGATAGATCTAACCCTAACTCGTTTAATCAATGGAGTTCAGGAGTAGTTATATTTGAATCGTCCATTATAAATTTAGGAAGTCATCTAAAATATTCATGCAACGGGTAGTCCTCATGCAAGAGACCGACGCACATACACGAAATACATGTTGGTACATCAAGAGAAAAATATGTTTATGCTTCATTTGTGAAGGATAATGCATGCTGATGAACTGGAAACGCCCAGTTGATGACAAATGCTGCCACACATCTCTGGTTTACATTGTAATGAATATTCAATGCTTTTTCACCGGTTCTTATTAACATTCTTACAAAAATACTCCATGCATAAACAGATTCAGGCAAAAATATTCTCTGTACCAATCATTCCAGGCTTGGGGGGTAAATGCTTTAAAAGGGAACAAGTTTAGCGGTGTATGTCATCCGTTAAATGTTAACCATCTCATTTTATATCAATTATATAAGTTTCTCCTTGAAGTTATTTCGAATAAGTTTGTTCTGAGAAGTTAGTGGCTTTACTGTAGAAATTTATTATTCGGAGTTATCTCGCAACACTTACTCACGCGTCGATTCAGAATCGCGCCGTTTTTGAAAGTAAGATTCTTACGAATTTGATTCTGAGACGGTGGAACAGTACTTAAATAAAAAAATAAAAAGAAAACACCACAGGTCAATAACTTACCAAGATTACTCCTCACATTAAAACCTTTCCAACACTTAAAAAAATCATTGACATAGATTGATGTACGAATCACCAAATGAGAGAGAAGGGGTGGTCAAAGCACCATAAACTTGAAGTGACAGCATCTCTTCACAAAGTCCATTGCAAAAAAGGTCACATTATCATAACTTTGCTATCCATTTGTGATTTCTGTTGACGTGGATCAATGGGAAGGCAGCCCACCACTTTCTTTCTTCATCACTGGTTCATGCCACAGTATAAATACAATTGGTACAAATGCACTGCAAGCGTCTCTACTCTCTAGAGAAGTCACTCACACCATTATCCATCACTCCTTGTCCCCTTGGATTCACATTACAAAGTCCAAAGGCAGCAGTATTTTGCACTAACACCAGTATTAGCCCAACACACACAGCACCCCTTCTGTGTCTAAGCTAGCTATCTGAACTTGGTTTATGTTCCTGGGTTGTTCTTAAACTTCTGGTTACTGAAGTTCTTTGTACGTGTGTGTGTGATGGCTCTCTGTACATTTGCATTCCCTGGACAGTTGAATAGGTCGGTGGCCTCAGATCTCCAGAAACAGAGTCCTCTGTCTTCCCATTTGTTCTTTGGAACAGATCTGCAGCACCAAGCTCAAAACAATCTCAATCAGGTTTGGGCTAACTCTGTATTTGGCACAAATTAGCAAAGAGAAAACCCTTTTAAGTGGAGTTTCCATCTTGCTTCAGCTTGAAAGGAATTGGGTTTTGTTAAGTTTTCAATTTCCTATAATTGCAGTTTCTCAAACATATTTTGCATGACTATTTTTGATTTAGAAGTAGAATCTTTGTTAATATTCTGGTATGTGTGTATTCTCTGCATGTGTTGTCCGTATACATTTATTGGTTTAGATTTGAATTTATCTTTAACTGCCTGTTAATTAGGCCAGGAATCTGCAAGAATCTGTAAGGAATCTTTACAGAAAATGGTTGTTTTCGTGCTGATTTGGTTAACAGGTCAAGAAAAGGTCACGTGGGGTTTTGGCATCACTGTCAGAGAGGGGGGATTATCACTCTCAGAGACCACCAACTCCTCTTCTGGACACGATTAACTATCCAATTCATATGAAAAATCTCTCTATTAAGGTATATTTCCAATATAAGCTATGAAATTATATGTATCATAATATATCTAGGAAGTATCTACTGCAGTAAGTATTGGATTTTGCCAAAGCAAATGCTTAATTACTTCTCTGGCAATAGCATGCCACATACTCTGTCCGTTCCAAAATTTAGGTCCCTTTTACTTCTTCACCTAGTCCCCAGGAAGATCACTCTCTTTGCGTTCCAGATTATAACCTTGGAGTTTACTAAAGAGTTGAGGGGACTATGACTTTGGAATAAACGGACTTACAGATAGATTTGTTTAATCTATCATTGAGGAGATTTGATAACAATATTGGTTCAGGAACTGCAACAACTTGCGGATGAGCTTCGCTCTGATGTCATTTTCAATGTTTCGAAGACTGGGGGTCACCTGGGTTCTAGCCTTGGGGTTGTCGAGCTCACTGTGGCTCTCCATTATGTCTTTAATGCTCCTCAAGATAAGATACTTTGGGATGTTGGCCATCAGGTGACAATTTCATATTCCATCCACCCTAATGCTTTTAGTTAAAGCTTGACGAGTTGTTTGAGCAAAGGTTCTCTAATTTTTCTAATCATAAATTGGGCAGTCTTACCCACACAAAATTTTGACGGGACGAAGAGACAAGATGCATACTATGAGACAGACAAATGGGCTTGCAGGTTTCACTAAGCGTTCAGAGAGCGAGTATGACTGCTTTGGCACCGGTCACAGCTCTACAACTATCTCAGCAGGCTTGGGTAATCTTCAATTCTTCTCCAACGAAGTACTACAACAGAAATTAGATGTTGATTCAAACTTGATTATTCTAGAAAAAAACCTATAGAGGAGTAGATGTTCTCAATGTCGTCCACTAGCAGTAGATTGCTATAGGAAAAATGTTACTGGTCGATAATGGACTTTGAACTCTTGCGAGGGAGAAAGTATATATGGCCGTTCCCATTTCATATGTCCTTTTTCCTCAAAGTTGACTGCTTTTAGGCTCCAAAACTGCGTTTTTGTCAAGTTGGTAGTACTTTGTCAACTTCAGTTATAAGGGATAAAATGCTAAAACGTGGTAGTACTTGCTTAGTTGCTTCTGTTAAGATGTTGGAGCTTCTCCGTAAGGGGCTAAGGGCATAGTCAATAGCCAATCAACACCCCTTCCCTCCCTCTATTTTCCGATCATAATTGTCTCTCTATTCTCCTGATTTGCCCATGTCACTCACTATGTTAAAGGCTCTTTAGACACGCACGTGAATTTGAACTTCGTTGATGGTATTCTTGTCATCCATCAATGTTATGAAACCACTAGTCAATATGATCCCTGACCTTATCTTCAGCTCTGTTTCTGATCCAAATTAAGTGCGTTAAATCCTCTATTATATGCTGAGAACAACTTTTTCGGTATAGGGATGGCTGTAGGAAGGGATCTAAAGGGAGGAAAAAACAGTGTCATTGCTATCATAGGAGATGGCGCCATGACTGCTGGTCAAGCTTACGAAGCCATGAACAATGCTGGGTACCTCGACTCGGACATGATTGTTATCCTAAATGATAATAAGCAGGTGTCTCTACCCACAGCTAATCTAGATGGGCCCATACCACCTGTTGGAGCTTTGAGCAGTGCTCTTAGCAGGTTGCAGTCAAACAGGCCTCTCAGAGAATTAAGAGAAGTTGCTAAGGTTTGTTACAATTTTACTAAGACCTAACTAACAAGAACACCCATGACCGTGCCCGACTAAAGTCATTTTCTTTGTGGTGGTGTTGCAGGGAGTTACCAAACAGATTGGTGGTCCTATGCATGAACTTGCTGCAAAGGTTGATGAGTATGCCCGTGGATTGATCAGTGGTTCTGGATCAACTCTATTTGAAGAACTTGGGCTCTATTACATTGGCCCTGTTGATGGACACAGCATAGATGATCTTGTTGCCATTTTGAAAGAGGTCAAGAGTACTAAAACAACAGGTCCAGTCCTAATACATGTCGTCACTGAGAAAGGTCGAGGATACCCCTATGCTGAGAAAGCTGCAGACAAGTACCATGGTAAAGTCACTATTGCAACTTTACGAACTCAGAGCCGCTTATAAAACTTCGCGCTTATATGTAAATGGTTCTTTAAAAGTACTAATCAATTGGATCTGTCATGCTTTTAGCAAACTCTCAAGTATATGACAAAACCTTTTAAGATAAGGTATATTTAAATCAAATGCTAAGTATCTGATCAGTTACAGTTTACTACCGCACTTAGACAGCGGTCCACTGCATGAAGCTCCTGCCATTGTGGGGCCTGGGAAGGGTTGATGCATCCAGCTTTACTTTCACGATTGCAGTGGAATAACCATACTGCTGCCTCTTACTTTTCAACTGCACATGCTGTCTTAAATGTATCTATTTAGGAATCTAAATGAAGTATTTGTGCTTTATCTTCATATTCATTTTACAGGAGTGACGAAATTTGACCCAGCAACTGGAAAGCAATTCAAAGCCAGTGCTACGACCCAGTCTTACACAACCTATTTTGCAGAGGCATTAATTGCAGAAGCTGAGGCAGATAAAGATGTAGTGGCAATCCATGCTGCAATGGGTGGTGGAACGGGCTTGAATCTTTTCCTTCGCCGTTTTCCGACACGGTGCTTTGATGTTGGGATAGCAGAACAACATGCTGTTACTTTTGCTGCAGGATTGGCCTGTGAAGGCATTAAACCTTTTTGTACAATCTACTCGTCCTTCTTGCAGAGGGCTTATGATCAGGCGAGCCAACAGTTTCTCCTCCTACTTTTCATCACTATGTTTCAGATAATCATTAATTTGAATTTTATTTGCATAAAGAGACTATCACTCCCTGTGGTTTGGTTCAGTTGCAGTCTGACTCCCTATCTGGTGATTTGTAAGTCACCATCTGTTTATACTGCTACTGAGCAGTTCAATTGACCAAAGGCGCTCATATCTAAACACGTTTAGATTGAAAACCGGAGTTTTATATGGTGTTTATACATGAGCGTGTTGTACCACAGCATAACTTGGCAAAACCACAGGAAACTGTATGTTTTGTCCCCCAAGTATTGTACAAGGAATCCAGTTAATGAATCGGGCTTGGTTTGTATACAGGTCGTGCATGATGTTGACTTGCAGAAGCTGCCAGTTAGATTTGCAATGGATAGGGCTGGGCTTGTTGGAGCTGATGGTCCTACACATTGTGGGGCTTTTGACGTCACATTTATGGCATGCCTACCAAATATGGTAGTGATGGCTCCTTCCGATGAGGCTGAGCTCTTTCACATGGTTGCAACAGCCGCTGCCATAGATGACAGGCCTAGTTGTTTCCGGTACCCAAGAGGAAATGGGGTGGGTGTACAGCTGCCTCCAGGGAACAAAGGCATTCCCCTTGAGGTATATATATCAACCCAAGTCTCCACTCGCCAATTTTATTCTTATTGTTGGTCCATCAAAGGTCCTTTGGGAACATGGGCTACACATGGGGGTAGCTCTCCCACCCTTAGCCCCCCTCAGATATAGGCACTCGCTTGGTACGACATTCACATTTCTCTAGGTACAATGCCGAGAGACTTTACTAGCTAAACTAGCTGACATCTACCTCCACTTGCTATTTCACAAAGAGAAGGAAAACAATGTTCATTTCATACTTAACTGTTTTCCTTTACACTTTTTTCATTTTGGGCAACAGGTAGGAAAAGGCAGAATACTGATTGAAGGAGAAAGAGTAGCACTCTTAGGCTATGGAGCAGCAGTTCAGAGCTGTTTGGCTGCAGCTGCTTTAGTAGTACCCCATGGCTTGCGTTTAACAGTTGCAGATGCACGGTTTTGCAAACCATTGGATCAGGCTCTTATTCGCAGCCTGGTAAAATCCCATGATATCCTGATTACAGTCGAAGAAGGATCAATTGGAGGTTTTGGATCGCATGTTGCTCAGTTCATGGCCCTAGATGGGCTTTTAGATGGTAATATCAAGGTATTCGTCTGAGCTACAGTTTGAACTTTTAGCTTGTAGCTTACAGCTTAAATTCACTTAAAATTCATTCAGTGTTCCTTTAAAGTTAGATTGAAGGTTCTGTCTAAGAGAGCTTAGAAATGGTAGACTTAAGAATTTGATTATGCGTGTTCCTTTTAACTTACTTGGTATTCTTGAAACTTTTCTGCAGTGGAGACCGCTGGTTCTTCCTGATCTGTACATCGACCATGGATCACCAGCTGACCAATTGGCTCATGCTGGTCTTACACCATCACATATCGCAGCGACAGTATTCAATATACTTGGACAAACAAGAGAGGCTCTGGAGATCATGTCTTAGAAGAGATGTCGTTGTACATAGTCGGGCTAAACTAAACATAGATACAGGATAATCAGGAGTGATCTTTCATCTTATGCCAGTGAAGAAAGTTGCTGTGGATTTATTGAAAGTCTGTCCTTGCTCAAATCCGTTGTATACTGACATAACATGGATCCTGCTCACTCTTTATGAGAACACACACACATACACTCTCTCTCTCTCTCTCTCTCTCCCCCTCTCTCCCTCCCTCTCTCCCTCCCTCTAATGCAGACAATATCCATGTAAAGATTTAAAGCATTCTAGTACCACATTGATAGCACCCCTTATTGGAACATCTTCCTTAATTTGCATACGAAGTTGAAATCAGTATGAAGCTTTTAGATTAAATTACATGGAATGCCTGAAAGGGAAAAATGTCCAGTACAGCTGAAACGGTAAGGATCGTTAATTCAACCAACTACTGGTAAGCACGCGAAGGGTCAATCTCATGGTTTTTACATAGCCAGTGTAATTGACTATTTATTTCATGGCAGTCAGTGTTTTGTGTTCATGAGCCACCAGCAAACTATAGTTTAGGCGGAGGCTGGTAAAACCATATAGCCTGCAAAATGGAGAACGATTTTCAGGTTCAGATTAATAACATAAAGAGAGTCTGGAAAAATCTAATCAAACAGAAGCATATTCGCGGGACCAAGAAACCAGAATGATGCTAAACATTCCTATGTTTGGTACGAAGGCGGCAGCAGCAGCAGCGTCCTGCAATTTTGTTATCTTCTTCTTCAAGAGTCTATGAGCCATCTCCCCGACCGATCTTGTGAATCTCTTTGACTATCTCAAATTTCAACTCTTTCAAGTAATGCCAGAGCTGCAGCAGTTGCAGTATACTGTCCCCATCAAAGCTTCCTTGAGTACGTCAGAAGAAGTTCATTGTCGGAATCGGTCTCCAAATGTAAAGATAGGATCTCAGGACTACAACTTCAAAACAAGCCATCCAAAAGAGGTGGATATGTTGATGGCAATGAATCGTTTGATGCTTAAATTCAACTCCTTAACTTGAGGTTTAGGAAGAACTGGAGTCTCACACAAGTCCTAAAAGATAGAAAAACCCTTCAAAAACTAACGGAATCATAACTTCCGTTAGTAAAATCCTTCGGCTGCAATATATGGCAAACCTTTGGGTTTTGTGTGCCTAATTGTAAACGTCGGGGTTTTAGTTGCAGATTTTAGCCAAGCTCATGTTTTACAGTGAGATTAAGCCTTCCAACATATTCCATAAAGCATTCTTGTGCAACTAGATTTGGGAGGAATACACCTACTACATAACAGCATGAAGAGACAAGTCCACCTAACATGAGCATGAGTGAACCAGCTAGCTAGCTAGGAGTTCATCTGAGATGCAGAGTTTTCCAAGCAGGTTTCAGCTGCTAGCTTTTATCAGAATATGACACCATGAAAGAAATTCAAGAATCGATGTCTACAAGGTAGTCAAAGGATTGCATTGCCGCGATTAGCACCAACCAGATAGCTTTCTTTTGAAGCAAACAACCAGGACTTAACAACCTTAATACTCAATAGTATACTACTTGCTTAATACATACCCTTCATTCCAAATGAATAAGCTCACCACACCAGCCGAAGTCGAACGCTCGTGTATGCATGCAGATTGTTGTAGGCATCTGATGAAAGTTCTAGGTGAAGAGGTCGCCACACGCCTTCAGTCTCTTTGAAGCTCTCCATGCTCACGCCTTTTAAGTAATGCCGCCAGCACTTGACTGGACGAGAGACGCAGCATCCGCGTTTCCCTCTCTCCATTAGCTCGTCATAGAGAAACTTTACGAATTCCCTTGGCGAGCAATACTTCAAATTAAAAGTTAAAGTCCTTGGAAAACAACACCATAGCATTGCATCCACAAACTCATGCCTACTTGTATAGACCCTAAGATCCAAGTTTCGAACTTGATGTCGCGGAGGCGGAATCGCTTCCAAGTCTGGAGCAACAAACCTGTTACTTTTGGACATGATACTCGGCCAAAGCTCGAATCGGTTCAACTTTGTCAGAAAATCCCCCAAATTAGGAAAACAAGTGCCCATAACTCTTTCGTCGCAAATAATACTAATATCGGCCACCCATTGACCTTGATCATATGTAAATGATAAGGATCTGATGTGATTGTCACTATAAGAGATTGAAAGCAAGTTGGGAGTATCAAACTTTGCCTCTGCTAACGCTACCTCTGTTAGCCATTCAAAGGAGGAAACTGTAACGTGCTTTAGTGTGCGACTTGAAACGTGGATCCTTTTCAATCCTTTACAAAGCAACAGGCTCAACACCTCGAGAAAGGGGAACTCAAGGATAAGATCTTCAAAAAACGAGTCCGTGATGGTTACATAATTCAAAACTAATTCTTTGAGATTATGAGATGTTCGGATGCTACTCAACTCAGGCGCGCATAAAGCAGTTTTACCTGACTGGTATTTGAAGGATTCGAGGCTCGGTGCACTGACGTCAAAAATCTGGTCATCGTATGTGGAAACCTCAAGTATTTTGAGGTCATGAAGGTTACCAATTTGGATGTTTTCCCACCCCTGGCAGTATTTGATGCAGAGTTCCTGAATAAGAGGGCAGCTGGATATTAGACTCTGGATTGCCCATATATCTGCATTGACATTGAGGAGATGTAAAATCCTGAGGGCATGGCACTTTATTGCGCCACTGCCACCTATATGCTCCAGCTTGCATTCTCTTAGCCTCAATTCAGTCAACCGTGACGCCTTGAAGATTGCTTGTGGCAAAGCTCGATAGGGCCACGTTCGGATGAAGAGATCGAGTTCTTCAACATGGTTTTCGAGAGCCAAGCCTATCCACTCGTCGGCAAGAGAAACCAGATTGCTATCAACGAAGTTCACACGAAGAAAAAGCCTCTTTATCATCGGCTTCTGCTCGCGATATCTGATCATAGTGTCGCGTAAAAACTTCATGAACTTCTGTCTTCTTTCAATATTGGGATTTTCTTCAAAGTAGGTTTGATCAAGATCAAGAACAGGGTTGGTAGACCACGCACTCAACCATGTCTTGGACACGGCACTGGTTTGTGCTGCTTCCTTCCCAGAGAGGAATGATAGTATGTGGTGCATGATGGGTTCTGGTAACTGAGAGATCCTGTCCATGGCGCCCTCCGTATCAAACTGTAAGACCACAGAATCGCGGCTGTACAAGGCCACGCTCCTTCGATCTCTCTGACCAACTCTTGCTACCAAGTCACCTATTTATAGTTCCATACAATCCAAAACCTTTTACCATTAGGAACAACAAGACCTACTAGGACACTGATTAGTATACAAAGGCTAATCCCTAATTGTAACGTGCAGGCCGGGCTTGATTTACTGCCAACAAAAAACCCTTATTTGCAATCGCATTCTTTCATCCTTTTTTGGCCCTGCAAATTTCGCATCAAGCCCGGTTCCTTTAACCCCCATTTTGTGATGGTTAATGATGGTTGAATACCGTTAGTGGCAAATTTATTGACGCTAATAAGGCGATGCCAATTTTTTTTTTTTACGAGTTACCAGAATTTATCGAGCCAAAATTTATTTTACTGGTTATATTTCTACTATTTGGGATTTCTAGCAAAAACCTTTGGTTCATTTTTGGTTCCTCGCATGCCCCGAGAATGAGTACTAGGAATTGGATTCTCTTCAAAGTCGTTGATCCCAAACCCAAGAACTTTGGAAGTGATGATCGGTGAATGTTCATTAGGCTGGCTTAATTTTCTATACAAAAGATATGCTGTTCTGTGAGGAATACTGATTGAAACACAATGTTTCGAGAGCAAGACGGACTTGAGTTTCGCGTACTTATGCAAAATTTCGGTCTTTGCTTTCTGAGTTTACGCAAACCATGTACCTATGAGGCAGCACCATGACTGATTCAATGGTTGAGCCTTATCTAAGTTATTAGATTAATTCTTAGCAAAAACTTCTTCAGGGTTCTTCAAGCAATTGATACGAGAAACTCTGCCTATAATCATGCAAGTACATCTTCATCTTTTAAAATCTGCATAATGAATCTGATGAAAAAGGTCAAAGCTCGAAAATTTGAAAAGCGATCCAGAATCTATATGAGGCTCAAGCATTCTACCCGTGACACGTAGGTAAAAACGATTAAAACAATCCTAAAAAAGCAGCCTAAGTGCTCCCCGGGGCCATGCCATACCTAAGAGACTCAGCAAGACAACAACTACACTGCCATGCCCTGAAACAGAAAGCCACATACATAGAGCAAGACGATAACTAAACACCACTACGTAGCGCCATGCATTGGTTCTTCCTGATCCGTACATCGACCATATGGATCGCCAGCTGACCAATTGGCTCATGCCGGTCTTCCAAAATCCCATATTGCAGCGACAGAATTCAACATGTTTGGGCAAGCAAAAGAGCCTCTGGAGATCATGTCTTAGAAGAGGTGTCATAGTACATACTCGGGGGCTAAATTAAACAAGCATAGATATAGGATTATCATCAGGAGTGATCTTTCATCTTATGCGAGTGTAGGGACTTGTTGTAGATATATTGAAAGCCTGTCCTTGCTCAAATCCATTGTATACTGACATAACATGGATCCTGCTCACTCTTTATGAACACACACATTGAGTCTCTCCCTCTCTCTCTCTCTCTCTCACAATGCAGACAGTATCCATGTAAAGTTTTAAAGCATTCTAGTACCACATTGATAGCACCCCTTATTGGAATATCTTCCTTGATTTGCCTACGAAGTTGAAATCAGTATGAAGCTTGTAGATTGAATTACATGGAATGCCTGAACGGGGAAAACGTTCAGTGCAGCTGAAACATTAAGGATCGTTAATTCAATCAACTACTGGTAAACACGCCAAGGGCCCATCTCATGGTTTTGACATAGCCAGTGTAATTAACTATTTATTTCATGTCAGTCAGCGTCTTGTGTTCATGAGCCACCAGCAAACTATAGTTTAAGCTGAGGCTGGTAAAACCATCTAGCCTCAAAATGGAAACCGGTTTTCAGGTTCAGACTGATAACATAAAGAAAGCTAGTCTGGAAAAATCGAATCAAACTGAAACGTATTAGTGGCAACAAGAAAACATCAGACTAAGGCAAAACATTTTTATGTTTTGGACGAAGGCAGCAGCAGTGTCCTGCAATTTTATTATGCTCACCATGTTAGGCGGAAAGAAAACTCATCTTCTTCTTCAAGAGTCCATGAGTCATCTCCCTGACTGATCTTGTGAATCTCTTTGAGTATTCGACCTCTTTCAGGTAATGCCGCTGATACATCTGATGAGAGCTGCTGTAGTTGCAGTATACTGTCCCCACCAAAGCTTCCTTGAGGTACGTCAGAAGAAGTTCAATATCGAATCGGTCTCCAAATGTGAAAATAGGATATTTGGACTAAAACTCCAAAACAGGCCATCCAAAAGAGCTGGATATTGATGGCAATGAACATATGACGCTTAAATTCAACTCCTTAACTTGAGGTTTAGAAAGAACTGGAGTCTCACACAAGTCCATGAGTCTCAAACAAGTCCTAAAAGTAGAAATACCCTTAAAAAAATAACGGAAACATTAACTCCTGTTAGTAAAATCCTTCGGTGCAATAGATAGTAAACCTCTGGGTTTTGTGTGCCTAATTTTAAACGTCGAGGTTTTAGTTGCAGATTTTAGCCAAGCTCAAGTTTTACAGTGAGATTAAGCCTTGGAACATATTCCAATAAGGCACTCTTGTGCAACTCTAAATTTGGGAGGAATACGCCAACTACATAACAGCATCAAAAGACAAGTCCATCTAACATGAGCATGATAAACCAGCTAGCTAGCTGGGAGTTCATCTGAGATGCAGAGCACATGAGTTCCAAGCAGGTTTCAGCTGCTAGCTTTGATCAGAATATATATAACATCTTGAAGATATTCAACAAGTGATGTCTATGAGGGATGTCAAAGGATTGCATTGCCGCGATTAGCTTCAACCAAAGTCTTTTTGAAGTAAACAACCAGGACTTAGCACCCTCAAAACTCAATAGTGAAACATGCTTGCTTAAATACACCAAGGACACCAAATTAAAGACAGGAGATATATGGAGCATGTCTACTGTAAGTTATAAGAAACATGTTTCATCAAGCATCATCTCCTAAAGAATGGGCAAATAGGACCTCAAGATTAATAGAAATCTCATACTTTAAGGTTGTTCTGTACATTCCAAAGAGACCCTAGAGTACATTTCATGGTGTCAAATTGAAAAAATCAATGCCTCTTTGATGAGATCAATGTCTGCGCTAGTGTAGTTCTTGTAATATCAGTTCATTAGCTACTTCGGTAATAGTACTACTCTGATCCTCTGCTTGTATCTTCTTCATTCCAAATGACTAAGCTAACCATTCTAGTCTAAGTTGGACGGTCGTGTATACATACGGATGGTCGTAGGCTTCTGATGAACTTGTTAGGCAAAGAGGTCCCCACACGCCTTCAGACTCTCTGAAGCCCTCGACGCCCACGCCTTTTAAGTAATGCCTCCAGCACTTGACTGGACGAGAGACGCAGCATCCGCGGTTCCCTCCGTCCATTAGCTCGCCATAGAGGAACTTTACAAAAACTCTATCGGAGAAAAACCTCCAATTAAAAGTTAAAGTCCTTGGAAAGCAACACCATAACATTGCATCCACAAACTCATACCTGCTTGTACTGATATCGAGCTCCAAGTTTCGAACTTGATGTCTCGGAGGCGGAATCGCTCCCAAGTCTGGAACAACAAACCTGTTACTTTCGGACATGATACTCGGCCAAAGCTTGAATTGGTTCAACTTTGTCAGCAAAGCCCCCAAATTCGGAAACCACGTGCCCCTAACCATTTTGTCGCAAAGGATACTTATATCGGCCACCCATTGACCTTGATCATATGTAAAGGATAAGGATCTGATGGGATTTTCACTATAAGAAAGTGAAAGCAAATTGGGAGTACCAAACTTTGCCTTTCTTAGCCCTGCACAGGAGGAAACTGTAATGTGCTTTAGTGTGCGACTTGAAACGCGGATCTTTTTCAATCCATCACAACACGACAGGCTCAACACCTCGAGAAAGGGGAATTCAAGGATAAGATCTTCAAGAAACGAGTCCGTGATGCAGGTTACGTGACCCAAAACTAATTCTTTGAGATTATGAGATGTTCGGATGTTACTCAACTCAGGCATCCATACAGCGCTTTTACATGGCCAGTATATGAATGATTCCAGGCTCGGTGCACTGACGTCAAAAATCTGGTCGATGAATGTGGAAATCTCAAGTTTTTTGAGTTTATGAAGGTTACCAATTTGGATGTTTTCCCACCCCTCACAGCATTTAATGCAGAGTTCCTGAATTAGAGGGCAGCTGGATATTAGGTTCTGGATCGCCCATTTATCGGTAATGACACTGACGAGACGCAGAATCCTTAGAGCATGGCACTTTATTGCGCCATTGATACCTATATGCTCCAGCTTGCATTCTCTTAGCCTCAACTCAGTCAACAATGACGTCGTAAAGACTACTCGTGGCAAAGCATATTCTCGCCACGGCCGCATTTGGATGAAGAGATCGAGTTCTTCAACATGGTTTTCGAGAGCCAAGCCTATCCACTCATCGGCAAGAGAAACCATATCGCAATTAACAATGTTTACACGAAGAACAAGCCTCTTTATCCTCGGATTGTGCTCGCGATATCTGATCATCGTGTCGCGTAAAAACTTCATGAACTTCTGTCTTTTTCCTTCGGTCTCGGGATTTTCTTGATACCAGCTTAGGGGGTCTTCTCCAAAGTAGGTTTCATCAAGATCAAGAACAGGGTTGGTAGACCACGAACTCAACCAAGTCTTGGACAAGACACTGGTTTGTGCTGCTTCCTTCCCAGAGAGGAACGAGAGTATGTGGTGAATGATGAGCTCTGGTAACTGCGAGATCCTGTCCATGGCGCCCTCCATGTCAAACTGTAAGATCACAGAATCACGGATGTACGAGGCCACTCTCCTTCGATCTCTCTGACCATCTCTTGTTACCGAGTCACCTATTTATAGCACCACACAATCCAAAACCTTTAACAATTAGGAACCAGAAGACCTATTAGGACACTGATAAGTATACAAGACCTACTAGAACACTGATTAGTTTACAAAGACTAATCCATAATTATAACGTGCAGGCCTTGGTTGATTTACTGCCAACGCAAAACCCTTGTTTGCAAGGGCTTTTTTTTTTCCTCCATCCTTTTCGACCCAGAAAATTTCGTATCAAGCCCGGTTCCTTTAACCCCCATATTTTGCGACAGTTGATGATGGTTGAATATCGGTAGTGGCAAATTTACTTAGTGACACTAATAATGTAATGCCATTTTTTTTTAACGAGTGACAAGAATTTGTCGAGCCAAAATTTAGTTTCCTAGTAATATTTTTACTACTTGGAAGTTATAGCGATAACCTTTCGTTCACTTTCGGTTTATTGACATCTGTGGCTCAATCATGAAGATTGAAGCAACTGTTGAGAAAAGTAACGGCTCCAGCAGCTAGAATGGTAGTTTGGTTCCTTGCATGCCCCTAAAAGACTACTAGGTATCGGATTATCTCCAAAGTCCTTGATCCCAAAACCAAGAACTAAGGAAGTGACGATCGGTCAATGTTCATTAGACTGAGTTGAATTTCTATGCAAGAGATATGCTGTTCCGTGGGGAATACTGCTTGAACCACAATGACGTTTCAAGAGCAAGACGGAGTTGAGTTTCCATGCCCTACAGAGAACACCATGATAGATGAGCATTAGCAAAGATAGATTAATTCTTAGCGGGAACTTCTTTCAGTGTTCTAAATGATTTAGATAATCATATTAGTAATTCTCTCTTTTTCCTTCCCATCTCTTGCAAGTTGTTCACTCTCTCGCTCTATCTCTTGACGCCTTCATTTTTCTTAATTGTCATATGAGAATCTACCCGTTTAAAAAGTAGGATTATCACTTTTCATGCTGATTAAATTTCAAAATAGAAAAGCCTCATCTTTCTTTAAAAAGTTAATATTAGTGGTGCTTATTTGTACATTAGTTTAAAAGCAATATTATAACACTCTTATTAAGTGGTTGAGAAGTACTATTCGTATCCTGTATGTATTTTTTGTTGCTAAAAATGTTTTTTAAAGACAATTGTTAATATATTAACAACGAACATAAGGTGGAAAGAAACTCTCTCCACATGATTTATTAAGTGTAAACATTTACTAAGTAAAAAGCCATCCAACACAAAAGATTCTTATCTGGGTTGTACGAATCTTCTTCCAATCCCGTATATAGTGACAATTAATAGTCATGATGATTCTCAGGCTCCTACCTGAGAATGCGAATGCATGCACAATGTTCGGTGATGAGAAAAAGCCATCCAACTTAAAAGTCAATTGGCAATGAGGAAGAGGCCCACAAGACTAGTACGTGTTCAAAATATTAAATTATTATCTGTCTGATGTGGATTGTCATACTTCTTTTTTGAATGGGCGTAGCACATATATGAATTAGAATGAGTGTAGGGAGATGAATCAATTTTGAATTATGTGTTTATTGACATGTGGGCCTAACGATGTATAAGATCAGAGCTCTGCTTTGACAAAATCTTGAGCTCGATTCTTTTCGCTTGCATATTTAATCCCCTTTATTATATGCTAGCGTATTTGGTCCCTTTTAGTATGGTGCAAATTTGGTCTATTTTTTTTTATCATAATGTAATTTGCACTATGTTTATTTGTGCACTTGGTGGTGTGCATTGCACTTTATTTATTTATGTACTTGGTAGTTGTGCACCTTGCGGTCGAGAGAGTGTTAAAATATTTTGGCCCATTTTCTAATAAGTTAAGCTTTTCAACTTCCGCATTATATCATACACGAAATTACCAATCCTTAAAAAGACAATAAGTTGAATGTGGGCATCTGCTTCCAAATGCCTTGATGGTAGATGATTCACTACCCAAAGCACGCCACCAAGTGTCCCATTAAAACAAGAAAAGTGTTAGACATGAATCGAATCGTTTCACTGCATTCGTATCGTTCCCTTCATCAATCGTATAGACTCCACGTAAAATCTTTATACTAATCTGTCAAAGAACAATGGGAACAATGTGATTCCCCTAAGGAAGAAACCTCTACATTATTGAGCATGCATTCGCATTCTCATCACTGAACATTGTGCACACCACACTATCCCCAAAATAACCATACAAAAAAGAATTAATCGCCTGATCTGGCATTGCTTCTAACGCCGAATCCGCTTCCTTGGCATCATCCTTGGGATCTTCTTTGTTGATCACAAGTTCAACCCGCTTCCCTGTTTTCTTCTTGAGTTTCTTCATCACTTTCTCAGGCTTGATCCGGCCCGTTATCACGACTTTGTGTTTGGGCATATCCGTCGTAAACCTTTCCACCCCTATTGAAACAAACAAGAGAGAATTTACTAACAATCATCTACAGACACACAATCATCATCAGACATGGAAGAAGATAGAAAGATGGAACCTTTGATTTTTGAAATGGCCTTAGCAACACTTCTTTCGCAGCCATTACAGTGCATTGAAACCTTGAACTCCGCTTCTACAACCTGGAGACAATGGTAAATTTCTTCGTATTAGTTCTGTCAAAATGTACTTGAACGACTCTGTGTGTGTGTGTGTGTGGATGTTGTCTTACTTTTTGTTCTTTCTTTTTCTTGTCTTTGTCTCCTTTCTTCTTCTTCTTCGTCTTCTTCTCTTCTCCCATGGAAGAACTTACTAAGACACAACGTATAATTGGAATGAGACTCAGACACTCAGACAGACAACCTTAACATTTGACAACGTTATGAGAAGGGCAGTTTGGTAATAGCAGGTGGTTGGTTGATGCAGTTACTAAATTGTCATTCTACGGAAATAACAGAATTAATTAATAAACTAATGCAGCAAGAACGTCCAAGAAAAAAAAAACATTTTTTCCTGTTTTTTAATCCATGATTTTCTTATGTTGACGCTTTATTCACACTATTTTACTAAGTTCACACCACTGTTCTCAATTGATTAAGGGTGAAATAAGTGTCGCTAATGCAACTTTGACGACAAATTAAACTGTGCAGACCACCCTAATTCTTCAACCAAAATAAATGAGTTATAAAGTTTGTAGTGAAACGTTTCACAATTAAAGGGTTCTCTGAACGTGCATTGGTCACTAATTTGGTTTATGAATGAAATTGATGAGATCAATCATGTCACACTATTTTACTTGTTAATCATTTCAATGAGGTATAGAGAGAGAATGAAATTGACAACACATGAGTAGCACATTGCTACACGAGGATAATTGAAGAAATTCTAGCTTCAATGATAAAAATTGTCACTAAAAATATTTCTCCGCTATTGCCAAAATTTATAATGACCATTTTTTGCCGTTAACGACATTTTCTGTTACACGAGAGGTACTGTATCTTAGTCTCTTAGTTATCCTGTTTCCTAGATCACTTGAATCACTTTGTTATGCTTTTCTGAAAGATTGTTGCTAACAAAGGCAAAGATGTGCTTTGCGAAACTTTTTTTTCGGGTTCTTGTTTATGTTTTATGAATGGAATGATTCACTGTTCAAGTTTACCATTATAGGAAATGGTAAATGCATCCTCAATGCAAAACTTTGGGTACTGCAGGAGTACTGAGCAATCTTATTAAGCACAACAATCTTATTGTTTGATCAGATTATCAAAGGCTACATGCAGCTCATAGCTTTTGGTATCTCTACAAATTCCTCTACTTAGACATTGCCTTTTTCACAATCATCAACGTTGTACTGCAAACACTTAATTTATCAGTTTACTATGCGACAGTTTTTCCTGATCTCTCCTGCATTTCCAGTCAGCACTTCCATCGCTCCCATTTTCTTCATTGATTTGCCAAACTCCGAGAAGAAATCTTTGGGCACTTGCAGCTGTTTCACTATTTTCGCGGAAACCCTATCCGTGAGGAGTGCAGCGTCGGATTGGAATAGACCCTTATTCTGGTTAAGGGTAGTGAAGTACTGAGTATCAAATGAGAGAGAGCTCTGAGGGTCCATTGCCACAGTTGTGGCAGGATTGGCTGGATTAGGGCACTGCTTCTTCAGAGATTCAGCATAAGTTGCATTTATAGATGGATCAGTGTCACCTTTGCCAGTGAAGTTGAAGAGTCTCCTAGAGAAGGCTCCACAGTGAGCAACGCCAATTGTGTGTGCACCTGCTCAATAACAAGTGCTTGTTTTATGTTAATGATTCGGTATACGGGTGCATGCCTAGGAGACAATCTGAGAAGGTGAAGGTAAATATATACTCACCCGATAATGCCACAAGATCATTAACAGTGAGATTTTTCCTTGCAAAGAGTTGCTTGAGAGTGTTGAAATCTGAGAAAGGTGAAGGTAAATTCCCATTGGCCTCGGATGCAAGAGATATCCTCCCATCTCTTCTCCCGGTTAGCACATCCCACACGGGCTCCTTAGACTAGGAGAAGTTTATTAAGTAGTGAAGATTAGACAAAATAGAAGATAAAAGATCATAAGTGGTGCAACCAACAATTTGTTCAATTTTCATCCTGGTATATTTCACAAACAGTCTATGTTGCAACAGTCTGGATTTGCAGTAAGATCTTGGTATATATTTGGTCCTTAGGCTTCATTAGATCTATTTAACTTATCATAAGAAACAAGTTAAATGCGTGAACGACGAAAGGTCCTCCAAACGTTCCCTTTTCCTGATGCTGTTTCTTTGTGCAAATTAACCCTTGACATCTTGCAAGCCAGGTCAAGCCATTTTTCGATGATCGAATGTACTTTGTAGTAAAAGCAGTTTGGTACATGTAGAAGATTGAAGCTTAGCTTCTGACAATTTCAGGGTAAATTTATATTTTCAAGTAGGTTTCCTTCGAACTTTCTGAAGAGACAGTTATCCATGTTTATTTGTTGCAAGCTATTAGCAGACTTACTGGGAAGGAAACGGAATCGCGAGCAGCCAAGGCAAGAATGTCGGCACAGGAGACAACTCCAGGGCAAACTTTCTCGATTTGGGACTTGATATCATCAATTACCTCAAAACCTGAGAGTGAGAGATTAGGTCTTGCCTCTTTTTCAGACAGGTTTGTTCCAACTCTATCCAACAGAATAGATGCATCGCATCCCTGCAAAAGTGACCACGGCAAGGTATAAGAATTGCAAATACCAATACGGCAAAACTAGAACAAAAGAGATGTCACCAAGAACACCATGTTAGGCACAAACTAGAAGACCTTAGTCGAATCAATTAAACCTAAGAAAATCTAGGAGATACCTTGACAAAGCAGTCATGGTAGTGAACCCTAAGAAGCTTAGCACCCAAAGTAGAATCTGTTTGGGTTTTGTTCCTTGTGATGTCTCTCACAAGCTTCTCAGCTTGTGAACAACTCTTTTGGTAGAAGTTCTTACTCAGCAAACCTGCGTCACAAACCTTAGTGACCCCCAACAGAACAAAGGACACCAACAAAATGAAAAAGCCTACTCTAGCACTCATTTTCTTTGCTTATTCAAAGGTCAAATGCAAAACGAAGTCAGTGATTTCAAAAGCTTCTAATAGTAGTATAGAAGAGATAGAACTGCCAAAAGAAAGGCACACAAGCTACAGTACAGCGGGAGTTTCCTTTTATAGGCAAAGCCGCAAAGCAGACGAACTCGTAAGGAAATGAGAGGTTGGCTAGTTGGAGAATTTAAAAATCACCTCCAGTACTTCTCCTTAGCCTTAGCTTGCGGGTTTTGTCAAACGACTTGTTTGTTTATCTTCCCAAAGCTGTTATGTCTTTCCATGCATATTATCAATGCATAGTTTAACTGCTTTGAGCTGCTTCCATGAAGATCACTGCATAACAGTTGCGAATTGCCAGTTGCACGAAATAAACCGAATAACTCAATGGCAATGATAGGGTTTGAGAATAACAAAATGTTCTTTTCGAAATGACCTCGGTGTTTATGATGTTCTAGATTATGTCCAAGCGAAGTGCGCAGTTCTTGACGAGTTTCTACTTCATTCACTCTGAAATAAAATGAATAAAGCTTTTCCACATTTCGGAAAATGGCGGCGTAACCCCGTGCGGCAATATTTGACTCTTTTGGTATCATCGATGTGTTTCAAGAAAGTTTGGGTCTTCTTTATGAGTAATGAGCCTCGTTGCGGCTGTGCCAAACCTAATAAAGTCGTGCTCACCTATCCGAAAAAATAACCTTAATTAATATGTTGCGCTAAAACTAGTCCTACTAAGCTTACCAAAAAAAAAAAGAGAAACAAATTAATGACCATTTGCTCCTTCTGCTGCAGTTCTTGAAAAGGCAGGTGCTGGGTGTAATTAGGAGAAAACCAGATGGGCATTTCAGTACTTGGCTTGACTAGTGCCCAAGAGGGCATCAGTTTTATCCAACTGTTGCAAGGGTGGCACGCGGCGCCACGACTCTCGGTGTTTGGACCCTTGGCTTGATCAAACCTCTTGGCCAGGTTGACTTTGACTTTTGTACAAATTTAGTTTTCCTTGGATTTGAATAGGATAACAAGGGGGTTATCTCGCTGTAATTTTGACTTTTGGATAGCCTGTTTCCCTCTTATTTTTCGTTTGGTTCAAACTTTTTTGTTGGAAATAATAGGTAGACGTTGGACTTACTAGATTTGCTATTTTTTATTCTTAATATAATATGTTGGTCGACTCCTTCGTTTGTGCCTAAGTTTGAGTATTTGTGAGTAAGAAGCGTACTTTTAAGTTATTAAGATAACTTTAGCCAAAGGTGTCAAAAGGGCCGGGTCGCCCGCAGGCCAGCCCAACCCGGCCCTAAAGAGTGAACTGTACGGCCCTGGTCTATATATAGGGCTAGGCCAAAGGATTTGAGAAACGGGCCCGGCTTGTTGTGGATTTTTTGGTTAAGGCTATTTACGTGTTACCATTTTGAGCACTTTCCACATATATGAGAAATTATGATTTTCTTGTAGTAATTTACTGTTCATACTGTTTTTTGGAACAATTTGTATGTAGTTAATGCAACAAGGCACATATAGTGTGAAATGACTTTGATAAATATAATTGGATTTATGCGGATTACATTTTTCTTAATAGCTAGGAGCAACTTTTTAGCAATTATTTTCTAGTTTTACACTCGTCCTGAAAATATGTAATCAAGTTGGAGCAAATGAGTTGATAGCATAATATAGTGGGTATTTTTTTTCGCAACATAAAACATGAATAAAAAGATTTAAAAAAAAATTATTTAGGCCCTGGCCTGGCCCAAGCCCGGCCTTAAAGTTAGGGCTTAGGCCTGGGCTTGGACCGGGCCCTAATATATCCCACCCATCCCCTTTAATCCCATTCAATATTGGTCAATCCGTTTAGTTTCTAATTTATTTTGTTCTAAACTAGTCGCCTTTAAAGGAAAAAAAAAACAAGAAACTTGCTCTGGTTACCGGTAGGGATAGGACGGAGTTGGCCGGCGGCACGACAGAGGGTTGTCGACGACAGTGATCGGCAAAGATTGTGGCAGAGCTGATAGTGATAGGACAACGATGGTGGTAGGCAGCGATGGTGGTTGCCGACTGTAGGATTGCATGTTTGTGTCGGGGACGGAGGGAGAGGAAAAAAACACGTATCATTATGAAGTTTGTAAGGTTAAATTGGGGATGGAAAAAATCCATACATCTCCAATTGATTAGATCCCCATTTACCCCATTCCCATTTTTCCCAAATCTATTTAGGACCTCGAGCGGGGCATGTGGAGAAACCCCATCCGATCCCCATTGGTCCTTAGATATATCATGTGGAGGGGTAAGGCAAATTGTCAACCCTAAAAAAAATGAATGAAGTCAATACTTACATTAAATAAATCTATCCTAAAAATTTCTAAAACGTCAAACAAAAAAATTGAGTATAACGAAGGGTACATATAAGGTGAAAATAACGTCTCCCTCGTGTCCGTGTCATGCATAATATCACATTTAAGTTAGATGCTTATGGACCGGATAGAGATTGCACACCTTTATTGCCCTCTAAAAATTTGCGTAGTGCTTCCCAATAACATGAAAACGGGTCACACTGTTGAAGTCTTCCTTCATGTTTAGTTCAAATCCTGCTACAAACTAGTAAAGTGCGGGGCATAATTTGCTAAGTAAAAATTGTTGCTAAGTGAGCCTATTGCTAGACTCAAGTGCATAAAGCACAATGAGATCAGAAGGATGGCGACCAACCTTACCTTGTATTCGATTTGAATGACTATCAGCTCTAGACGAGGTTGCGATGTTAGTCTACAAAATAATGTGTCTTGAGCCGCTTATTATAGTTGAAGGTCCAAAATATGTTTAAGTCATTAGGCATGAGCTCATTTATGTATACAGATCACGGTTTTTTGTCAATTCTTAAGCTTACTTTACAACAGAGTACGGAGTATAATAGAAATCCAATCTTTTGGTTTCACCAAATACAATATTGAATCACAAAAAAGGGAAATAAATTGCAAAACCAACAATGACAATGTGACCATTATCTAGAAATGAACCCTTCGAATTTAGACATTAACAACTCGGCAATTCTGCCTCACTTCTCCATCACCCTCTGCAAGTATGCCAACGCCACCCATCTTTTTCATTGAATAAGCAAAGCGAGCTAAGAAGATCGGGCCGTTCTGAAGAACTTGCGCAATCTGAGCTGAATTCGGGTCAGTCAGTAAGGCTGCATCAGATAAAAATAGCCCCTTCTTTTGGTTGAGAGCCTTAAAGTAATGGCTGTCGAAGGAGAGTGAGCTTTGATCGGGGTCCATGTCCACAGTGGTATTTGGATTCAGAGGAAGGGGACATATTGTTCTTAAGGTAGCAGCGTATTCCGGGTTGAGAGAAGGATCTGTTTTCCTTTACACTTTTTTCATTTTGGGCAACAGGTAGGAAAAGGCAGAATACTGATTGAAGGAGAAAGAGTAGCACTCTTAGGCTATGGAGCAGCAGTTCAGAGCTGTTTGGCTGCAGCTGCTTTAGTAGTACCCCATGGCTTGCGTTTAACAGTTGCAGATGCACGGTTTTGCAAACCATTGGATCATGCTCTTATTCGCAGCCTGGTAAAATCCCATGATGTCCTGATTACGGTCGAAGAAGGATCAATTGGAGGTTTTGGATCGCATGTTGCTCAGTTCATGGCCCTAGATGGGCTTTTAGATGGTAATATCAAGGTATTCGTCTGAGCTACAGTTTGAACTTTTAGCTTGTAGCTTACAGCTTAAATTCACTTAAAATTCATTCGGTGTTCCTTTAAAGTTAGATTGAAGGCTCTGTCTAAGAGAGCTTAGAAATGGTAGACTTAAGAATTTGATTATGCGTGTTCCTTTTAACTTACTTGGTATTCTTGAAACTTTTCTGCAGTGGAGACCGCTGGTTCTTCCTGATCTGTACATCGACCATGGATCACCAGCTGACCAATTGGCTCATGCTGGTCTTACACCATCACATATCGCAGCGACAGTATTCAATATACTTGGACAAACAAGAGAGGCTCTGGAGATCATGTCTTAGAAGAGATGTCATTGTCATACTCAGGGGCTAAACTAAACATAGATACAGGATAATCAGCAGGAGTGATCTTTCATCTTATGCCAGTGAAGTAAGTAGCTGTAGATTTATTGAAAGTCTGTGCTTGCTCAAATCCGTTGTATACTGACATAACATGGATCCTGCTCACTCTTTATGAGAACACACACACTCTCTCTCTCTCTCTCTCTCTCCCTCTAGTACCACATTGATAGCACCCCTTATTGGAACATCTTCCTTAAGTTGCGTACGAAGTTGAAATCAGTATGAAGCTTTTAGATTAAATTACATGGAATGCCTGAAAGGGAAAAATGTCCAGTACAGCTGAAACGGTAAGGATCGTTAATTCAACCAACTACTGGTAACCACGCAAAGGGTCAATCTCATGGTTTTTACATAGCCAGTGTAATTGACTATTTATTTCATGGCAGTCAGTGTTTTGTGTTCATGAGCCACCAGCAAACTATAGTTTAGGCGGAGGCTGGTAAAACCATTTAGCCTGCAAAATGGAGAACGATTTTCAGGTTAAGATTAATAACATAAAGAGAGTCTGGAAAAATCTAATCAAACAGAAGCATATTCGCGGGAACAAGAAACCAGAATGATGCTAAACATTCCTATGTTTGGGACGAAGGCAGCAGTAGCAGCAGTGTCCTGCAATTTTGTTATCTTCTTCTTCAAGAGTCTATGAGCCATCTACCCGACCGATCTTGTGAATCTCTTTGACTATCTCAAATTTCATTTCTTTCAAGTAATGCCGCCAACGCATCTGATGAGAGCTGCAGCAGTTGCGGTATACTGTCCCCATCAAAGTTTCCTTGAGTACGTCAGAAGAAGTTCATTGTCGGAATCGGTCTCCAAATGTAAAGATAGGATCTCAGGACTACAACTTCAAAACAGGCCATCCAAAAGAGGTGGATATGTTGATGGCAATGAATCATTTGATGCTTAAATTCAACTCCTTAACTTGAGGTTTAGGAAGAACTGGAGTCTCAAACAAGTCCATGAGTCTCACACAAGTCCTAAAAGATAGAAAAACCCTTCAAAAACTAACGGAATCGTAACTTCCGTCAGTAAAATCCTTCGGCTGCAATATATGGCAAACCTTTGGGTTTTGTGTGCCTAATTGTAAACGTCGAGGTTTTAGTTGCAGATTTTAGCCAAGCTCATGTTTTACAGTGAGATTAAGCCTTCCAACATATTCCATAAAGCATTCTTGTGCAACTAGATTTGGGAGGAATACACCTACTACATAACAGCATGAAGAGACAAGTCCACCTAACATGAGCATGAGTGAACCAGTTAGCTAGCTAGGAGTTCATCTGAGATGCAGAGTTTTCCAAGCAGGTTTCAGCTGCTAGCTTTGATCAGAATATGACACCATGAAAGATATTCAAGAATCGATGTCTACAAGGTAGTCAAAGGATTGCATTGCCGCGATTAGCACCAACCAGATCGATAGCTTTTTTTTGAAGCAAACAACCAGGACTTAACAACCTTAATACTCAATAGTATACTACTTGCTTAATACACCAAGGACACCAAATTAAACACAGGAGATACATAGAGCATGCCTACTGTAAGGTATAGGAAATATGTTTAATTAAGCATCATCTCCCAAAAGAATTGGCAAATAGGACCTCCAGATTAATAGAAGTCTCATACTTTGAGGTTGTTCTCTACATTCAAAGAGACCCTAGAGTTCATTCCATGGTGTCAAATAGAAAAAATCAATCTCTATTTGACGAAATCAATGTCTGCGGTATAATGTATTTCTTGTAATATCAGTTCATTAACTACTCGGTAACTCTGATCCTCTGTTGGTACATACCCTTCATTCCAAATGAATAAGCTCACCACACCAGCCTAAGTCGAACGCTCGTGTATGCATGCAGATTGTTGTAGGCATCTGATGAAAGTTCTAGGTGAAGAGGTCGCCACACGCCTTCAGTCTCTTTGAAGCTCTCCATGCTCACGCCTTTTAAGTAATGCCGCCAGCACTTGACTGGACGAGAAACGCAGCATCCGCGTTTCCCTCTCTCCATTAGCTCGTCATAGAGAAACTTTACGAATTCCCTTGGCGAGCAATACTTCAAATTAAAAGTTAAAGTCCTTGGAAAACAACACCATAGCATTGCATCCACAAACTCATGCCTACTTGTATAGACCCTAAGATCCAAGTTTCGAACTTGATGTCGCGGAGGCGGAATCGCTTCCAAGTCTGGAGCAACAAACCTGTTACTTTTGGACATGATACTCGGCCAAAGCTCGAATCGGTTCAACTTTGTCAGAAAATCCCCCAAATTAGGAAAACACGTGCCCATAACTCTTTCGTCGCAAATAATACTAATATCGGCCACCCATTGACCTTGATCATATGTAAATGATAAGGATCTGATGTGATTGTCACTATAAGAGATTGAAAGCAAGTTGGGAGTATCAAACTTTGCCTCTGCCTACGCTACCTCTGTTAGCCATTCAAAGGAGGAAACTGTAACGTGCTTTAGTGTGCGACTTGAAACGTGGATCCTTTTCAATCCTTTACAAAGCAACAGGCTCAACACCTCGAGAAAGGGGAACTCAAGGATAAGATCTTCAAAAAACGAGTCCGTGATGGTTACATAATTCAAAACTAATTCTTTGAGATTATGAGATGTTCGGATGCTACTCAACTCAGGCGCGCATAAAGCGGTTTTACTTGTAACTGCGAGATCCTGTCCATGGCGCCCTCCATGAGCTCTGGTAACTGCGAGATCCTGTCCATGGCGCCCTCCATGTCAAACTGTAAGATCACAGAATCACGGATGTACGAGGCCACTCTCCTTCGATCTCTCTGACCATCTCTTGTTACCGAGTCACCTATTTATAGCACCACACAATCCAAAACCTTTAACAATTAGGAACCAGAAGACCTATTAGGACACTGATAAGTATACAAGACCTACTAGAACACTGATTAGTTTACAAAGACTAATCCATAATTATAACGTGCAGGCCTGGGTTGATTTACTGCCAACGCAAAACCCTTGTTTGCAAGGGCTTTTTTTTTTCTTTCTTTTCATCCTTTTCGACCCAGAAAATTTGGTATCAAGCCCGGTTCCTTTAACCCCCATATTTTGCGACAGTTCATGATGATTGAATATCGGTAGTGGCAAATTTACTTCGTGACACAAATAATTAACGAGTGACAAGAATTTGTCGAGCCAAAATTTATATTCCTAGTAATATTTTGGGTTAATTACTCACGGTACCCCTGAGGTTTACCTTAAAATACACACGGACCCCCCTATCTTTTGAAAATTACACTCCGCTCCCCCAGGTTTGTACCCGCATTTCACGAAGCCCCACAAAATTGACGGAGACCCTAACTCCGTCTAAAGATTCTCTGATACCTTACTTTTTGAATTTTTCATCCCCAAACTGAATAAAACCCTCTTGCCCTTTAGTGTTTTTCTTCTTCTTCTTCTTCATTATCTTTCTCCTCTGCAGGCCCATGTCGAGAAATAAGGTGCACATGCATCACATTGTAAGATTTCCTCCATCAATTTCTTCGGTCTCTCCTCAAACTCTCCACGATATTTTGTTCCCGTAAAAAGAAGACCCATATCCGGGGTAATAACCTGAATTAAAAAAAGGGCAAGACAATGTTATTTGCAAAACTAAAAGGAAACAGAGACGCATTGATACTCCATTGGACTAAGGTGGATGATATGCATGTCCCGATTCTGCATTCCCAATACATGATAACATAAAGACCACAATACAAACTAGTTCTGGTTAACTTCATTTTCAAAAAAGTACAACATTGCCTACAAAACATTCATTTTGGTACTTGTTTCCAAAATGACTGTTTTAGAGGATGGAATATTGTATCGTACCCTGACGAAGCAGTAGTGATAATGTAGCCTTAGCAGCTTGGCTGCCAAGCTAGGGTTTGCTGCAACATTGTTCCATGTGATATTCCTCACAATGAAATGAACAGAAGGGCAACTCCTACTGTAGTACATCATCTTCAGTCGACTACCATTGCAAACCCTAACAGCTCTAAGCACTACAAGAGAGAGAATCAAGACAACGAAGCTAGCTTAACCTCATCTTAATTCGCTACAATGTATTAGGATCGAAACCCCAAATGATCAATATAAATGTTCGAGGTTGATTGAATGATCTGAAATCTCTTTCAGGCCCCTTATATAGGCATCATACTCCACCATGCATGCATCAACACCTAATTGATTCCTAGAGTTTATGAAAGCTAGTTAAAGGACACCATTTACAGGCTACTTCTTTCTATCATTCGATAACAAAGAATGATTACTGAAGTCAACCATATACTAATTAGTCCTTTGAATCATTGAAGAATGTGGTTCATTGAACCATATGTGTTGAAACTTTGAAGGAAACCCACTTTTTTTAACAAACTTTTTTTAACAAACTTTTTTTTAAAAAATCATATTTGTTTTTTGTTTTCATATTATGTTTTCATTTTCATGATTTTCATATTCAGTTTGAAAATTCGTTCTTGTACTTTTATCATTTTCACCAAAAAAAAATTAGCTATTTTTTGTTATATTGGGTTAAGTTTGAGTTTTTTGTTACTATTTGAGTAATTTTATCCAAAACGAAAACAGAAAATGGTAAAAGTACGCAAAAAATCTTTTTATCATTATTGCTAAAACCAGAAAACGAATATGGTAAGCGTACGGGTTAGGAATCTCCCTTCACAGGTTTCTGCTATGTATACCTAATAAAGAGGAGGTTGTTGACAACTTTGACCTGAGTATAGTACCCATTTTAAATTCCAAGAGTTCTAATGATGGTAAGGCGGCTAAAAGGGTATGATTGCAAAACTTCATACTGCACTACCCTGCACGTCTCATAAAGTGCTCCCTCTTGTCTTTTGTTGTTTCCCTCAGAAAAACATGGAAATTTCATATCTGGTGTCTTTTGTTGCGTTTGGGGACAAAATTTGGCTCAACTCCACTATATGTTTCAGAGTTTCCATCAATTTTGTCAAGTGAGTTGCACCTCAAAAGGTCATGCACTATAAAAGTCATGGACGAAAGTTCCTGCTCTGTTGGTTTTGTTCTGTGATCATTGAACAGTTTGCACAACCTTATGCCACTTATCTCGGTTGTTCGAATTCAAAACATAACTGTATTGAATCCCAAAATGAAGGTGGAGCAGGGCTTGAATAAAGAAAGGCTCCGTGTTTGATGTGTTAAAGTATATATGGTGTTCAATCTAAAAGCATAATACCATGTTAAAGTCCTGGTGTTCAACCCAAAGAGCATGCTCATGATGATGAGAAGCCGACAAGGTATAAGAGCCAAACCCGATCCCTATGTATATTCGATGCGCGACTGATGGATGCTCGCTAGCTATTTATTAGTGGCTGATAACAATTGGAACCGTAGCAATTAGTTGCTTTTATATTGGTTTTGCACGAGCTGATCTGAAACCAGTAGTGCAGCCGAGAGTCATTTTTAAGGTGGGCACCAAATATATAAGTGAGAAATTGTCAAAAAGATCGCTGTCGGCCTCCGGAGGAGGGATCGGAGAGGAGAAAATAGATTAGGTGTGCAGTGAAGCGGTGTCTTTCGGTCGCTATGTGCACTGTGTTAAATGCTAAATTTATTTGCTTAGAGTTTGAACTTTTTTATTTTGTGTTTGTGGGTGCTTGTTTGTGAAAGTTTAGCATTTAAAATGATCAAAAAGACATTTCTTTTAACTATCCTTAAAATATTTAGGTACTTTAACATGCAAAATAACCAAAAAGATATCTCCTTCAAGCATTTTTTTTTTGAAACGGTAACTTTTATTAAATCGGTACACAGGAAATGTACCAAAAACTAAAGAGTACAGATTTGCTGTCAATAATTAGACAGCCCAAGGCTTACAAAAGTCTAAATAAGTAACAGACTCAAAAACCCCCTTTACAGAATACCAATAAAAAAGAGATTTCAAGAACAATTCACACAGCAATAACGGAGATCTCTCTACATTTCTGAATGCTCGGGCGTTACGTTCAGACCACAGTAACCAGAAGATAGCCCCCGGAAAAGCAGAAAATAGACGTTTTAAGGATTTTGACAGTCCTTGCATTCTCCAGGCCGCCAAAAATTCTCTCACAGCAATAGGAAAAGGGAAAAACAAACCGAATAATGAAAGACCCGTTGCCCATAGTGTACGTGCCACCGAGCAGTGCAAGAGTAAATGGTCAACGGTCTCTTCTTCATGACGACAAAGAAAACATCTATTCGCAAAAGTCCAATTCCTTTTTTGAAGGTTATCAATCGTTAAAATGCTATTCCAATATGTGCACCAAACAAAAAATCTGACCTTATGAGGAAGCACATGATTCCAAACCGTCTTCATAGGGAAAATGCTTGCATTACCATGATGAATCAACTTATAAAAAGAACATACCGAGAAATTTTTGTTGGATTCTAGAGTCCATATAATTTTGTCCAACTCCTTGCCAATAGTGTCGCAATTGTACAGTAGCAGCAAGAAGGCCTCTACCCGGTATACCTCTTGACCCCGTAATCTTCTAAAAAATGTGGGATTCCATACAAATGATTGACCCTCCATCTGACGTACCTCTGCGATAGTTTTCTCTTTGTCATTAGAGAGCAGGAAAAGATCATAAAATTCTGATTTTAATGGAGCTTTGCCACACCATACATCGTTCCAAAAAGAAATGGAATAGCCGGGACCAACTTCCAGTTTAGCAGCCTTCCAAAATAAACCAAAAACCTGGCAGAAGCCACTCCAAAGACCATACCCATGAGGCCAAGAAGGAGTTGGCAGTGACCACATGTCTTCGGAGTTGCTGTGCCTGACATTGATTATTTTCCTCCACAAACCCTCTCGGTCGGTTAAGTGTCGCCAACACCATTTGCCAAGCAACGCAATATTGAAACTCCCAAGATCCTTCACTCCCAAACCACCAAAGTCTTTGCTAGTTGTGACTTTTTCCCAGCTGACTAGATGATACTTAAAACGATCCTCAGTACCTTGCCATAAAAACTTGC